>CAUYRT010073602.1:0-96032 GCA_963574885.1 Lepilemur ruficaudatus | reverse complement strand
CCTGCCTGGGCTAGAGCACCGTGGTATCAGCCTAGCTCATGGCAACCTCAAACTCTTGGGCTCAAGCAATCCTTCTGCCTCAGCCTCCCAAGTAGCTGGGACTACAGGCATGCACCACCATGCCCGGCTAATTTTTTCTATATATTTTTAGTTGGCCAATTAATTTCTTTCTATTTTTAGTAGAGACAGGGTCTCGCTCTTGCTCAGGCTGGTCTCGAACTCCTGACCCTGAGTGATCCTCCTGCCTCGGCCTCCTAGAGTGCTAGGATTACAGGTGTGAGCCACCACGCCCAGCCGAGTCTACCTTCTTCTATCCGTTGGTCATTTATTATATGTGTGTGTCTACAGTATATGTCCTGAAACTATTCTGTAAACTTGCTGATTTAATTTTTGATTGCTCATGATAAACAAAGATCAATACAAGAATACTTTGAACTTGGGATTTTAGACATTCAGAGAGAGAAAAAGTGTAATGTTAAGTAATTTGGATTGAATTTTAAGACCTAGGTCTTCTGCTTGCTTGGAATCATAAGACCATGGCCACAGAATTAAGTTTTATGTGCCTTCATAGTTTTCTATGTTAAATGTAGATAATCATACCTAGCTCAGATAAGATTATCAAGAGAATGAAATGAGTTTTATATGTCAAGTACTTAACTTAAGGCCTAGCACAAAATGAGCACTTGATAGTTGAGAGAGCTGCTGTTATTATCAATGATAAAATAAAATTTGTAAATGTAAAATAATACTGAATTATAAAACAAGACCTTTACATTTTGTCTGCTAGCAGATACAGCATACATTCTGAAATATTAATATCACCATTTATTTATACTACTGCCTATGCTTTCTTAAGATATTACACAGTTTTCTTTCTTATTTTGCTGAGCATCAGGCATAATTCTGATCAATGTTCATGTATATTCAGTAAGTGAATTAAAGTTTCCATATCCTACCACAATTGTTACCACAGTCAATGGGTTCGGGGTTGCTTACAAAAATCCTATGTGATATGATATTCTATGCATTGAAACAAAGACAACAACATTCCATTCTTTCTGCTATTATACTGTTCAGTTTCATGCACAGTATGGAAATGCAGCATATGTCTGTGGCAATTGGCCAGTGAGAAAAATAAAAAATCTGAGCAATCATTGTAGGAGACAAAAGTTCTGACTTACACTCCTCTGAGTTTTGCATCTGTCTATAGAATCCTTCTGAAATTTACATTCCCTGTCGCCTACTCCTGTTGTGCAACTTGTAGTACAGAGTGAAAGTGGGCAGATTTAACAAATAGACAAGTATCTCTCTCTCTCTCTCTCTCTCTCTCTCTCTCACTCACACACACACACACACACACACACACAGAAGTTTTCAATGAAATCAACAGTATAAAGAATATATGACCCATAAATCACTAGGCTTACTGATACCACTAGCAAGTAAATGATATCTAAATAGAGTTTTTTAAACTTGTTATTAGGATTCATTGAACATAGTCAATTATAACAATAACTGAGGATACCGGGCGAAAGGATAAAAATTTTTGACAATTCTGTTATAGCCATTATCAATCATCATGTTTTCCCGTTTCAGTTTTTGGCTATATCAGCATGTAGCTTTCACATAATTGCACACATAGCATACAAGCTATTTTCTATTTTTTAAAGCTTTTGTAGCAGAAATATGTAGAGATACTTTGCTGTATATATCCTTTTAAATTTTATGTAACTTTCAATTGATATTCTCTAATGGCTAATTTACTCAGTAATATACTATAGGAATTTGATCTTACATACTTAACATGTGCACATATACATATATTTACCAGAAACAAAGAGTGCTACACATTCAGCATTATCTTGAATATAAGTAACTCGACCTTAGGTAATTACTCCTAACATTTTCCAGAATTATATGCAATATTCTCCAAATTGACAGGTGGCTGAATAAAATATGTATGAGGAAAAACACAACAGTACCAACCAAAACGAAAATAACTAACATTTACTCGGTATTTACTATGTACTTTTCATTCCTTATTTCATACAATTCAAAATAACCAGAGAAAGCAGTTATTTTTTATCATCATTTTACAGATGATAAAACTGATGCTGAGATGGGTTAAGTACAATGCAAGGAAAATAAGAAAAGGTGGGCTTAATCATGGAGACATGAGTATAGTCTTTGGCTTTATGAAGTCTTTATGTCTTATTTACCATAATTTGCTCAAGTTTCTACTCATCCTAGTTCAAACATATATGACACATCATATAAATGGATAACTCCAAATAAAAATAGTTCTTAAAGAAAAGATAGTTACAAGAGTTGTTTCCAAGGTAACAGTAATAATTCAATTGTTACCACAATGCTATTAATACTAATAATATTAATAACACAAATAAAGCCTATTACAAGGGAAGTATTGTCATTCTAAGGACAAAAGAATAACAGAGACTAGGGAAAATAACTTGAAATCAAAGAACGATAGCAACACTGAAATGATGAAGAGTATACTTACCAATACTGTTTTATTTTAATAAGAGTTTCAACTCTCTTTAAGTGGTATTACGTCATTTGGATCTGTCAAATCAGTTTTGTTTTCTTTCTCAAGTTTCAGATTGTCCAGTCATTGGAACCACCAGAAAAGACTATTAACTTGAAATTGATGTTATGTTTACAGCTACTTCATTTAGTTGCTGAGTAATGACACTATCCTTTCTAGGTTATCTGCTTGCCTAAGCAAGAAACTAACCAATTAACAAGCAAGTATATCGTAATAAACAAATACTTCATAAAGATTTCATGGAGGAAATGCCTATTTCTTTCCATTTAATGCTATCACTATGCTTATGTGAACAAAAAATATTAAAGCTTTTGTTTTAAATTGGAAATGAGGTCCTTCTTATATAGTCAAAATTAAAAGTATGACACATTATAAAAACTGATCCAAAAAGCTATCAGGCTGTGATTTGTTTTCTCTTGGCTGTTATACTACTTAGACTGGTATGCAAACTGTTGCAAGACTAGAAAGAGGGGCAACTATAGGTCTTGTCACTTACCTCCCACCATAAGATGAATATGGAAGCAATAAATCCACAGATCCATCTTGAGCCCTGGCTTTCATACATGTCTCTTCACTGGTGACCTTGTGAACCCCTGTATAAGAGAGTGTTCTGTGTTTAATTTGGGATATAACCCATTTTCCCTGACTTTCAGATACTGGCATTTTACTAGGAACACAGCAATGTGCCTCTATACGAGGGAGGTTAATAATCATTCCCTAAGACGACCTCTCCCTGCTACATTTGTCATTAACAGACTTACCCTCTTTTTTAAAAGTGTCAAAGCCTTTTCTGTTAAATATTTAGATATCTCTCTATTTCAATAATAGAAATAAAATGGGATTATTTTATACATTTTTCAGTTTTTCTAGGCTTTAATAACATAGTTATTACCAATCCAGGACAAGTTAATTATGTTAAAAATAAAATTCAATCAGTGTTCCAGAGAGTAGTTTTAGGTCATGATCTAATCCTAGCTCGTATATTATGTATTTCTTAATTAAAATTTCCTTGAAAACAGTGATTAGTGTGGTTCTGCTTTAAGCTAGAAGGTTAGAGTAGGACTGGTATTGGGAGGGAAGCTTCTGGCTTATAAATGGTGGAGACATAAAAAAAAACTGCTCATGTACCTTTTTGATGAGTAGGAGTATGACATTTCTACTACACTCACGGGTTTTGACAAGCTGTGCTAAAGTTACTGGTGCCTGTCCTACTGGGTTGGCTAGAGTGCTCAGGTTATGCATGAGGCCACCCAGTGCACATGGTCTTCTGTGTAAACCTGACAACCTGTTGCTGGAAGGCAGTAAGTTAATATAGTGTCCACAGTAGTTATACATTGACTTGGCAACCCCTTTCTGCAGTGTCAATAGAGTAAACAATCTGACTTCATAAATCAGAAAAATTTCCCTTCATTTATAGCTGTAGAGCTTCAAAATAACTTGGTGACATTCTTCTATTTTTCTTTAAATGCCTTCAAGTACCATGGAGATAGACTATCTTGAGTAATGTTTATATAAAATTTATTATGGAGTTAAGAGCCTACCATAGAAAAGATAGCAATGTAATACATGATAATATTATTTTTCACCACCACTTTGAGTGCCATCATCAACATACTGCAATTCTTTGGGATAAAGGGATATCTGGTTGGAAAGGATAGAAACCAAGCAACCAACATCCGTAGGGATGGTCTCGTATGTTATCAAACTTGGAGACATTCTATGGATAAGAATTCTAGACATAATGACTCCTACTCTTAATTGCCACATATTTCTGATCTTAAATCAAGTAAACGAAAACCAGAAGGAAATGATAGAAATAGTCAACAACACTTGCTTTTCTCACAGATATTATATTGATATAAATATGTAAATTTCAAAAAGCAGTAATGATAAGTAGCAATCAAACATAATATTAAGACAGTGTCTCCACATGAAATAATTCCAATATCAAGGAGAACAACACTTTAACAAATAAATTTCAAGAAATCCATCAGTCCAATTTAAGTAGCAAAATTTATTTTAAATGATGTTTTCAGCTAAATGAGAGAAAAAGAAACTCACCATTTTTTTCATATTCTGATTTCTTCCTTGTGCAGCATAGAAAGCAGATTATAACTGTGCCTTGAGTGTCTTTACAGCTATAGCACATTCCACAGTCAGTACAACCCTGATTTATACTTTAATGACACCTTGATTCAGCAGACAAAGTTTGTCTCTACCTCCAATACATCACTTAATCTAGCACTTGTACCCATGTTGTACTCTGGTTGCCCAAAGCCATCTTATATTAGTTTTACTATTGCTCCAGAATTTTCCTGAACTCTACTTTCCTATCAAAATTAATTTCCCATTACTTCCTTCTGTAGTCAACTGCTGCTCAGAGAAATTAATGTCAAAGTGTTAATGACTGATGATGGCATACATATTAAAGAAGAGCTCAACTGGACAGTTTTGGCTTGAGGTTTCTCCTGTGGTAGAATTCAGAAGTTGGCCAGAGCTGGAATAGCAAGTGGCAGGGCAGCATTCTGCATGTGTAGATTTCAGGCCTCTCCACGTGGAGTAGTTTGGGCTTCCTTGCATCATGGTAGCCTAACCGCAGGGTATTCAGGTTGCTTACAGTGAGGCTGAAGGATCTAAGATGAGCATTTCCAGGGAAGCAGGTGAAAGTACATAGCATTTTTATGACCTGACATTGGAATTCATATAGCATCATTTCTGTTGTACTCTGTTAGTGGAAGCCCACTGAGGTTCAAAGGGTGGGAACACAGACTCTACCTTTTGAGTAAAGTGGCAAGGCTCTAGAAGAACATGTAGGATAGGAGATATCTTTCTAGCCATCTTTGCAAAATGCAATCTGCCAAAATGAGTAATATGGACATTTTGTGCCACTTATTATGTTACTTTATAAAATGTTATTTTTAATTATTTTAATAGATATTAAAATGCACATAATAGAAAATAAAATGATAAGAGAGTTTATTATAAGCCACTTAGGAATTTTCAATTTATTTTACCATATTTTTTCCCCAGGAAGACTATCTAAAAACATATAAATTCCTACTTTTGTCATATTTAATGAAGATGTTGTTAACTATATCAATATTTGAAAAGTCAGAATCTCTTTTAAAAATACAAGAAAGATTTAGGGACATTATTAGAAACACCAAGCATTCATCTCACAATTTGCAAATGTAATACAGTGAGGAATTGTAAAGCATTCCAATATTAAGTATATCAGTCTTCTCAGGTATCTGTTTTAACTGTCAGAAAAACTAAAGCACGTATATACCATATATCTTCAACCCATAATTACATGCTTTCAAGGGCCATATCTTAAGGAAATCATTATAGTGAAAAATAAAGAGATTAACGTAAGATCTGAAAAATCTTACACTAAGAGGGTCAAAGAATGGACTTGGAGGCCCTTGAACATTTTGAATGTTTGAATATATATTGTTCCAGAAGCAATTATAATAAACAACCTTGTGTTGATCTATTGTAAGGTTTTTCACTGCTTAGTTACTGTCAAACTCTCTAATTTTTCATCTGTACTTGGGCTGTCTAAGTGAATGCATATTGAGCTATATTCTGAAGCTTTAAGGGAGTTTATTAAAAAGAACTCATAAAAAGGCTTTCTTTAGACTACCTGTGAGGCTTACAGGTGCTTTTTGCTGCTTGAGTTAATAGCATTCATTATGTAAGAAGTAATAATTGTCATTCTGGAAAGAAATATTTTATTTCACTATTTTATTTTGAGTCCTGGCAGCTATTGATCTTCACTTCTTCAGAATTAAATTATTGAAGACATCTCAAACTGTTCATATAGTATACATTTGATATTACTACACATGATTTTTCTATTCAACTTGGATACATCATCAAAAGAAATTTTGGTTTTCCTTGGGTGACGTTTTTCTCCAACAGTAAAACTTCTTCTTTTGTGTAACTTAAGTATTGGTAATTAAAATGTAAATATGATCATGCCTATAAATGTTTTTCCTCACAATCTGAGACATAACTTAGATTATTCTGAGTCATGGAATATGTTACTAAAAGTGTTCTGTTCTTAAATTTTTCAGAAACCCAGACACTTAAGGTAAAAATTATGTTTAAATAAAAACAAGCAATAAAATCATTTCAGACTTCTGTCTCTTGCCAACATTAAGTAACAGGAAGTGAATTTATTCTCCCCCTGAAACAACAGATAAACCAAACAAAATGTATAAAACAATGCTTCTCAGTATGTTATACATAAAATTCGAAGGATACTAATACTTAAGAAATAAAAAAAAAAAAACGAATATAGTAATACCTACTATTGCCTTACTTTGTTGTCTGGATAAAGTTTCTAGTCTGTAGCATAGGGAGAAGAAACCCAAGCAGAGCACAATGGACTCTTGAAGTCAACTCTTTTCCTGGAATTGTTAGTCTAGGAAGGTGAACATGGCTAGGGTCCCAAGGTAGTGACTGTGTGTTTCTTAAAGCACCACTGTCACCGCTCACTCCTGATACTTATAGTCTTTCAATAAAGGAAAATAGATCAGTAACAGCAATTATTGGCTTTAATTTACAAATTCTAGGGCTAAATGTTATAATTTATCCTCATGATATGCTTTTGCAAAGTATTGTGCTTATTAACAGGCAATGAATTCGGTTAGTTGACCAATGGTTCTCAAACTGTAGTTTTTTGGAACAGCATCAGCGGCATCTGGGAACTGCTTGAAAATGCACATTCTGAGGCCCACCCCAGACCTACTGCATCAAAAGCTCCAAGGATGGGATTCAGCAATGGGTGTTTTAATTGACTGCTACCTTATTCTGATGCACGTTAAAGTTGAGAACAAAGGTCAAACCTTGCATTAGACCATATGGAAACTTAATGACTTGGGTTTGTATCTAGGCATTCAGAGGGGTTAGCAAATAAGAAAGACTGTCATATTAAATCCCAGGTAACAAACAGTGAGGGTTGAAGCATCTATGCAACATGTACATGGGAGGCAACATAGGGTTTTCCTTTAGTACCCTTGCTCTTGCTTAAAACTGCTAGAGTTTAATGCCCACCTTCACCATGAAACAGTAATAAGAATTTAAGCAAGTTATGTAAAACTTTTGTTATTTGATTTTCATGTCTGCAAAATGAGCATGATGATATTGGCACCTGATGATTAGCATTGTTGTGAGGATTAAATGGATTAACACATATGAAGTATTTGGATTGGAGGAGATTTAAATCCTGAAATCTTGCATGAGAGGACATTTTGTCTTTGCCTTTTTTGTGGCTTATGTTATAGAGATGGCAATCAATGACCCCATGAGTCATGGGGCAATTAAATTTTTCCTACCTGTTTGAGAAAGCATTCTGAAGATCTAATGTTTTATCAAGCATTCAGTCTTCAAGAAACTGTTTTGGAAATATTTTTCCCTATTCACAGTGCTGCAACATAAGTCAAGATACTGAAAGAACTCCCTTTGAGGCCTTTCCTGAGGGAAGGTGAGCATATAGCAGGTTTTGTGGTCTGAACAGAGGCTGGAGCAAGCTAGTACAGATTACTTGTTTATGTTCAGCTGACAATTTGCTCAATATTTTTATATACTTTCTATTCCATTCAGTCATTTGATACCAATTTAATATTCATACATTATCTTCGATATTTCTAGAAAGTAAAGTTCAATTAAGCAAAACATGTTTGCTAACATCTTCAATGACAGAAAAACCATAACATATTTTCCTTTCATAGAAAAACAGCAAATTATTATCAGTGTTCAAAGTTTGACCTGGGGTCTACTTTAACTTTGTGGTTTTGAGGTTAAATTGCCTTCAAAAGTCTCAATTTGCATTTTAGGCTCTGGAAATAGCATTTACTTTGAGATTACAGTTGATCCTTGAACACTGCAGGCTTGAACTGTGTGGGTCCAGTTATATATACTCAGATTTTTTTCAATAAATATATTGGAAAATTTCTTGGAGATTTACAACAATTTGAAAAACCTCACAGACCATGTAGTCTAGAAATGTTGAAAAAATTAAGAAAATGTTAGGTATATCATGAATGCATAAATTAAATGTAGATACTATTCTGTATTTATTTCCATAAAATATACATAAATCTAATATAAAAAGTTAAAATTTATAAAAATTTACACAAACACTTATAGACCATACATGAAATCATCCATGATTGAGAGAAATGTAAACAAATATAAAGATACAGTATTAAATCATAACTGCATAAAATAACTGTAGCACATACTGTACAACTGCAATAATTTCATAGCCACCTCCCATTGCTATTGTGGTGAGTTCAAATGTTGTATCTGCTTAAAACCATGTGTGATGCTAATCATTTTTGTGTGAGGAGTTTCTCTCTCCAGTAAATTTCATGTTGCAGTAAAAAGTGATCTCTCATGGTTCTCACGTATTTTTCATTGTGTTAAGTGCAACACCGTAAACCTTGAATAACACCATGGGACCAATACAAAGTGCCACTAGTGATATTGGAAGTGCTCCCAAGAAGCAGAGAAAAGTCATGACATTACAAGAAAAAGCTGAATCGCTTGATTTATGTCATAGATTGAGGTCTGCAGCTGCGGTTGCCTGCCATTTCAGATAGATGATTCATCTTGTAGACAGACAACCTAAACTTACAGTATCAATAAAGGCAGTACAGTACTGTAAATGCATTTTCTCTTCCTTATGTTTTTATTAGTAACATTTTTCTTTCCTCTAGCCTACTTTATTGTAAGAATACAGTATGTAATGCGTATAACACATAAAGTATGTATTAATGGACTGTTTATGTTATCAATAAGGCTTTGGCCAACAGTAGGCTATTAGTAGTCAAGTTTGAGGAAGTCAAAAGCCATAATATTCTGAAATAAAAACAAAGAAAAACAGAAAAATTATATGCAGATTTTCAACTATGCTGGGGGTTGGTGCCCCACAACCCCTTCATTGTCATTGTCCAATGACCAACTGTATTTTGTTCTATCTCTTGGGGTCTGGGGCTTAGGGTCAATCAGTTGCAGGTAAGGAGAAAGCAAAATTCACTAAATGCCTGACATACCAAAACTCCCTCTTTTATGTTTCAGTTTGAAGACAAGAAATCATTTTCCCAACATTGGATGCATGTAACCACCTTGATTCTGCATAAAATCAACATTTTTCAGAGCCCAAGGCATAGAAATAACTACTTTCAATTCCAAATGAGCACTAAGGTCCGTAATTTTAGACCTTGAGTGACTCTTGATTCAACATAAGAGATTGCTTTTCTATTCGGTTCACTTCTAAGTAGCTTCTTATGTTCAAGTCATACTTGCATCTATAATCAGTAATTTGAAAGTAATGTGCTCCAGGCTTTGATTCCTGAAAGTTGTCTGAAAATAAGTGAAAATTAAGGCGTTTGTAGGAAATCGAAATGTATTCATCTTAAACGGGCTTTGAATGCATAGGCATGTTTTCCAATCCATTGTCGGACTAGAAGCAACCAAATGATAACAAATTTTAAGAGTGAAAATGAGCTCTTCTCTAACCTGCAAGTATCAGATCAATAACACTCCGTCTGTTAATGGAGCAGGCCAACACTCCTCAGTTTTCCAAACTGTGTGAAAATCACACTTACAATGAGTAACAAAAAGCATCTACTAGAAACGTTGTGCAGAAAAGTTTCTTTAAATGTACTTTGTTGGTAAGGCTGAGAATTTACAATAATGAGGTCATTTATTTCTAGCTAGTGTCTTATAAATGTTTATACATGTATGTGTTTAGATAGATATGGGTGTGTGTGTTTATGAAACATTTACAATAGTGATTATGATTTGACAGTTAATATCTAACCTTTCTATTTAATATCTAAGTTTTGCATTAATTGACCTACCTTTCTGCAGTTGTCAGTAGTGAACATATTAGCAAAGCTATAAGTTATCATTTGGAAATTAATCAGTGAGCTTTATTTTAAATGCTTATAGGTAACACCTACCACAAGAGAGCAACTGTAGTAATTATCTTAGTGATTTTGTTTGTGGTCATCATATTGCAATTATAAGGAAGCTGTCATATACATATAAGTCAAAATTATACAGTTAAAATTATTATAAGAAAAATAATTTGATTTATTATGTTATTTTTAACATGCAGATAAGGTCCTTTTTCAAATTAAATCTGTTAAGAACATGCACACACAAAATTATCTGGAAACAAAAGTACCTTCAAGGTCATAATAAAATTGAATCTTGGGATATTTGGATGTTTTAATTGTAATGTTGAAATAGTTGACATCTATCCATGAAAGCCATAGGTACTCCGTGATTCTGAAAACAAATATATAAAAAGGTTTATCCCATATGCATGAAAAATATACCCACAGCCTTTCATTAATTAATAATTAATTATTCACATAATGTTGACCTTGTAAATATTAAAATCTAAATTTTGACAATGCTTAAAACTTTTTCACTAAATTCAATAATATGTGTTTAAAAAACATTTTTTTGTGTGAGGGTGTTTTTTGGTTAAGCTGTGAATCCATTGACTTTTGCCACATATGCTGTAGTGGAAACTGTATACTGCACAACTATTCTATTGCAAATTCACTCAAATTTTTCAAAACATTTCTAAACATTTATCACATTTATGAGACACATTTCCCTAATGATTAGAGAAGTTGAGCATATGTTTGTTGGCCATTATTCTGTCTTGCCTAGGAATGTCTTATTTTTAAACACCTCCCCAGGTAATTCTACAAATGCATATATAGAAGATAATGACCTAGAAACCTTATAATGTACCCCTCCCAGAGTTAGCAAAAGATGATTCTGTACTTCATGTCCTGTGACCTTGGGAAAGTTATTTGACTCTTTATAAAAAGCATCATTTGCATACCTGACACCTCCCCTCTTGCCATCTTTCTGCCCTCCTCTTTTGCTGCATCAGCTAAAAGAAGTTCATAAATTAGGCTGGACTTTCTCAGCACTGATCAGGCCTCATAATAGTGTTGGCCCTGGCTCCAGCTGGGCCAGCTCCTTGTCTGTCTCCTAGGGGATTTCATCTCTACAGTTGACAGTTTGCCTTTCATTACTTCCTGGTGGTAAGCCTGTGGACCTCCAGAGCCTGCCAGGCACTCCTCACTCAGCAACTCAGGGCATCTGCCTCGGGGACCAGAGCCCACCACTCCTTGAAAAAGGAAGAATGATCAGATAACCAGCACTCTGGACAAAGTCCTTGCTGGAAGTCTTCACTCATTAGCTCTGGCTTTTCACCATCCTCTTCAGATTAGATTTTTTTCTTCAGTGCTTCATCCTGCTGATTATTATTACTTTTTCAAAGTGAAAATAGCTTAAGTTTTTCTAATCTAAACTAATGCATGTTTACTGTAATTTTTAAAAAGGAATGAAGAAAGTCATTGAAATCTCATCACTTAGAGATGACCATTAACATTTTAGTGCAGACCTGCAAGTTATCTCTTTAAGCCTGTGTATATTACAAGAAGAAAAATCATGTAATATATCATAAGTATCTTTCCAGTGCAAAAATTTTTATTGAAGATAATATTTAAATGTTAATTCTTACCATTATTGTTAATAATTTCATCTATTGTCATATGGTTAAAAGTTTGGGCAGGCAAATTTTCAGAAGACACCCTTGTGTACACTTCATTTTGTTCTTTTTCTCTGTCAGAAAGCACCAAACTGGAGTTTTTGGTGTGCGTTTTTTGCCTTTTTTTTTTTTTAATATAAACAAGGCTATAGCTGATTGTTGGCTTATCAAACAGTTTTTAAAAATTTATTTGTTTACTTTTTGTTCCTCATTATCAAAGTAATGTATGCCCATTCTAGAAAATGCAAAGTACAAAAGACTGTTTAAAAAAAATGGGGAAAAATTCATCCGATAATCCCACATCATAGAGGCAACTGCTCTTAACATTTTGGAATATTTCTTCTTTCCTTTTTTTTTTTTTAAACTACATAGCTTTAACATGATTGAGAACATATAGTATATATATAATTTTGCATTCAGCTTTTAATTTTCTGTTTGTCATTAAAGGCATTAGCATTTTCTTGTGCCTTAAAAAACTTTGTAAACAGCCATTTCTGAAGGCTTCTAAATAGTCCATGTTGTGGTTATACCCGTAATTCACTTTCATAAGCCCTCTTTTTGGACATTTAGTTTATTTAAACTTTTTTTGTTATTATAAGTAAGGTTGCAGTGAATATCTTTATACATAAATCTTTGTTGAGATGATTTCCTTAGGATAGGAATCCCAAGTGTAGAATTATTACACAAAAGGAATTTATTTTTAAGGTTCTTGGTATGTACTGCCTAAATCACTTGCAGGGTTTTTAGAATGTGTGTTTTTTAAAAAAATGTTTGCCTTTTATAACCCCTAATACTTGAAGCTATAATTTTTAATGTGAGCTTAAATGTTGCTTATCTTGAAAGTATTGCTTTTATTACCACATTCTGTAAAAAGATCAAGTTCTTCTTTGTATAAATTTATAGACGCTTTCTGGAGTATAATATGGCAATATGTATCAAAATCCATACATTTCTGATTCAGTGACTTAGGGATTTATCCAAAATAAATTGTCCAGAATCTTATCTATAGGGATGTTCATTGATGTATTAGGTGTAATAGTAGAAAACTGGAAAACTATCTACATTTCTGACAGTGGGAAAATAAATTGTTTTATTTTCATTGGAATCTATCTAGAAAGACCGTTATAAAAATATTTTATCGGCATGGTAAATTTTTTTGAAATTTTTTAAAAAAAGGTTATACAGTAGTATTGTGATTTCATTTTTATAAAGAAAAGTTACATTTACATAGGGTTGGCAGCTTATACACATGAAAATATTATATTAAAGGTGGTCATTTCAGGTGATAGGATTATGAACAATTTTGATTTTATTCTTTGTGGGATTTTCTTTGTTAAAGCCAGTCAAATTTAGCAGTGAAGGGTTGTATACCAACTTTACCAAATTTAGTAACACTAATGTTAATAAGTTCTGATAACCCACTACCATTGGACCAGCCCAGTTTTTCTTGTTTTATTTTTAATTTTCCAAAAATTTTTTGAGGTCAGACTTTTTAAAACTTTATTATAAAAATGTTTCTTTCATCTTTGGGATATAAGAATGAAACGATTCAGTTGTAGATCCTATCCTTGCAGCCATGTTTGACCCCCAGATTCCCTCAACACCCCCCAGCTTCCCAACCCAAAGTCCAAGCCAACTCTGCTAAAGAAAGACCAGTGTCTTCCCACTTAGGCCTCTGACATCTGCCAGCCTGCTGTTTCACCTTCACTTTAGTTTGCTGTAAATGGGCCTGCTGAACATTAAAGCACTTGGCAGAAGCCATCAGTAACTCTGGCCAAGATCCTTTCACTGCTGCCTTTCTCTGAGAAACAGCGCTGATCTGAAATGAGGGAAGCTGGGTGCTGATGGAGTTGAAGGAGGGAAGGCCTCCTCACCAACTGAGGCCGTGGGTGTTCCGAGCCAGGCCTCAGGAACAATGACTTATATGCAACCTGCCCAGAGGTGTACTCTGTGCTCCTGCCATCGCCCTTTCTCTGTCCCTGCCTTTCATTTTCCTGAACTTGTAAGTAGCAAATGTGATGATGGGGACAATGATGATGTTATGATCTTTATGAGGCAGCATATTATAATGGAAAGGGCTCTTGCTTTGGAGTCAGACAGTCCTAGATTACAGTCCTAGCTCTTTTGCATCTTCGCTGTTAAGGCTTCAGCTTCCTGAGCCTCTGTTTCTCCACCTGTAAAGTGGGAGCAGTAGTGCTTGTCTCACGGCATTGATATGAAGACAAAATAATGCAACATACTTAAAAGTGGCCCATATGGTTGCTGGTCCTCAGCAATTGTTTATCCTACTCGTCTGTGTATTTATCCTACTCCTCTTTGTACATACACTCGTGTGTATTTATCCTATTCCTCTCTTCAACCTTGTGACTTTAATGATTGTAACACAGCATGCCTGGAATGAGGAGGGACTAGGCCAGCTGCTGTGGACCACTACAAAGAAAATAGCATCACACTGGCCATCAGAGTGGTGAGTTCTTGGCCCAGCAACACCACTGACTTGATCTTGGGCAGATGAGTTAACATTCTGTGCCTTAGTTTACTCCTCTGTAAAACGGGGATACTACCTGTTCTACCCGTTTAATAGAGGTTATGTGAGGTGGTTAGATTTGAATGAAGTAACAGGACAAAACAGGTAAAATTAATGTTCATTAATCAGGTAAAATTAATGTCTATAATATGGTAAAGGAAGCTAATAGTATTTATGTGTTACAAGGATTATGTGCAATAATGCATGTCAAATTTTAGTCAGGTGTCTGACATGTAGTAAGTACTCAGTAAATAGAATCCGTTGTTGGTAGTGGTGGTGTTAATCATTGATATTTTAAGAAGTCTGATGATTATGGAAAAGATAAATTTGCAGGCAGGCTGTCCCCATGAGTACTTTGTGCCTATATTATGGTAAAAAGTAAATATTTTCATTGATTGATTAATTGAAAAAGAAGTCAGGAAGCGATAGTAAAAATCATAGTAACACAAACAATTTTGTATAGCAGATAACCAGTTTAAAATGTGCTTGTATATTCATGATTTTGTTTAAACTTCACAACTACTGTCTAAGGAAGGGACTAGTATCCTCATTTGATAGATGAGGAAACTGAGACTCAAAGTGGGAAAATGACTTGCTTATTTTTACGCCACTGAGAATTTTTTTTTTACGCTTCCCACTTCTCGGAACCACTGAAAATTTAACCCAGAACCCACATTATCAAATTCTTACCCTAGGTACTCTCCCTTTTCCCATCCCCATCCAGGCCCGCAAGCTAGCATCAAAGCCATTTTCCAGAGGAGGCATGTAGCCTTCATTCCTGGCTGTCCCAGGCTGCCAGCCTGCAGGTGCTGGAGCACTGCTAGGCACCATGCCACACCTCATGCAAGGCAGCAAAGGCAGAAGCATCTCAAGGGTTTGTGGCTGGCTGAGTGATGAAAGACTAAGCTGCCAGTCTGAGGCCAGCTCCTTTGCCAGAGTGTCTGGCAGCCCCAGGAGCTTTGCTTTTCCAGCTGAAAAATGCACAGTCGCCATGGTAAGAGCCTGGCTGTGCCTCTGCCTGGGACCAATTGCTCCAAGTCCTTTTTAGTTTCCACTCTAAATGTATTTAGTTTCTAATTCCTAGCCAAGGCCTGCGGTCTGCAAATAAAGATGTCAAGCAGCTACCATGCTGCTGAGCACACATATCCTGGGCATCACACTGCTGCCTTCAAAGCTTCCTGCCTTCATTCCCATTTAGACATAGGAGGAAGGCTGCAGCACCTACTGAATTGCATTGTTTTTCATTCTTACAGAGAGCACCTGTTTATTGTAGAAAATTTGAAAAATATAGGAAAATACAGAAAACTTTAATTATTCACTTAGTAAATATTTCCTAAGAACTTGCTATGTGCTAGGTCCTAAGTTGGATGTAATGGATATAGACATGAATAATACATTGCCTGTCTTCCCATTACTAATAGATAACCACTGTTAACATTTTGGTAAGTTTCCTTCCAATTTTTAAAAATATGCAGTTTTTTTGTTTGCATATTTTAGAGACCATTTCTACTACATATATATATATATAATTTTGTATCCTGCTTTTTCCCTAATTCAAGGATAACATCAGCATGTTTCCATATTATAAATAATATCTTGAACCATTATTGAAAAAAATTGTTTTCTGATTATAAAAGCAATCCATGCTTGTTATAAAACATTCAAACATTTCAGAAATATATACTAGACTATTATTCGTATTTATACCCTATACATAAGAAAGTCTTAACCATTTTTAATGACTGTATTCAACTACTTCCCCAGTCTATAACTTTAGATTTTCTGATTTTTAATTATTAAAAATAAAGCTGAGGTAAATATCTTTGTGTACAGAATTTAAGAAAAGTTTTCAGATCTTGTTCATGTGATAATTTCCTAGTTGAGAGATTTTGGGGTTCAATGGCGTGAACATTTGCATCAGTTTGAATTTTTATCAGTGATATATGAGCTTATCCATTTCACCATAGTTTACTGAGATTGAATATTAACAATTAAAAACCACAACATCTAATTTGCCAACTATGATATACCTGAATTGTATCTTGTTTTAATTTGCATTTCTTCAGTGTCTGTTGAATTTTCCATGTTTGTTAACAGATAGATGTACTTCATCTTTTTTCAAGGCATTTCTTTTTCTGCTTCACTATTGGAATCTTAATAGTCTTGTTGTCAATTTATATGAGGGCTTTATATGCAAGATGTCTGAGGTGTAGGAAATTCTAGAGGCAAACTAAGGGACAGATAAGGCTGGCTTCTTTGTATGGATAATAGGTAAGAGTTTGGGGTTGTGGAATCAGACTACTGTGGATTAAATATTGTTACTGCTACTTGCCAGCTGTATGTCCTGAATAAGTGATCTAACTCCCTCAGTTTTCTTATCTGCAAAATGGGGATAATAGTATCTATCTCATGGGATTGTTATTAGGAATTAATTAATAAGAATGTATATAAAGTTCTTAGTAGAGTGCCTGGTTGGGACTCAGTTAATGTGAACTTTTGCCACTGTTATTTCTCAGATAACCTCTTCATATTTCTGGAGTATTTATCCCCCTACCCTTTTCTAGCCCCATTTATCAGGCTGTTTCATTTTGTGTTCTTGCAGATCAGCCAAATGGCCGATGACACAGTTGCAGAGCTGGACAGGCATCTGGCAGTGAAGACCAAAGAACTCCTTGGCTGAGAGTCCATCAGGGGCCAACAACACTCCAGAGCGTGGAGTGGATCCCATGGGGGGCAAATTGGCACCCCTAGCCCCCATCCACACGGAAGGCTGTCACCATGCGATCAGTCCTTGTGAGGCCCAGCCTTCCAGTGGGACACTCAGACTTGTTCATTCTCTTCCTCCTACTCCCTGCCCACCCCATTCTGCTCTGGGCCTTTGGCGTGGATGGCCCTCAGAGAATATCTATGGCTGGCAGAGGGCCTTTACTTGGGCATTTGCCTTGACTGTGATGTCACCAAGGGACTGGGACCATTGGCAGGCTTAGTACTGCCTGCTCCTCATCTCAGGAGCCTCCTTTTCATTTAGGCCCTGTCTCCAATCTTGAACTCTGCTTGAACTGATGTGGGCCTTCCACCTGTGACTGGACATCTTTGCGAGAGGCCCATTTTCACCAAACAATAAAATCTAAATAAATCAGAAAGAATACCAGCCACAAAAGAAAGGACAGAATTGGTCTGGATGGACCTCTAAAGACCTGCATATGAAGCAACCAGAATAGTACTTTTGCCTCAGGGTCACCTTCACGCATGTGCTTTTCTCTGCCTGGCCCACTCTTCCACTCCTCACCTCTTCACCGCCAGGTTTCAGCTTGGATATTATGTCCTTTGGGAGGTCTTCCTTTCCCACCTCACCTAGGACCCCTGATACTGGCTCTCATAGCACAGTCTACTGCTTTTATCTGAACCCTAAGTATTCTTTCTGCTAACTAGTCTGTATATCCTCAGAACTTACCGTAATGCCTGGAGCATAGTAGGCATTCGTATGTTTGCGCTGTGAATAAATTTCACACAGTAGCTACCCAGCAAATGCTGGCTTCTTTTCTTTTCTTTCTGGTCTTACCACCGTCTTTCTGTCATTGTCCACACTTGCCCTCATCCTCAGCAATTACCTGGTAATGAAATACCATTCATTGCTTGACAGACAAGTGGTGTCGTGGCTCATCTTTGGGTACTGGGTTAAATTTTTTTTCCCCCCTCCAATTATTTTTCATTCATTCATAATATCGACATCATGAGTTAGATACAGTTCTAGGCATTATTTGTAATCTTCACAGTGAACTTGAGGGATATGTATTATCTCCATTTTACAAATATGAAAACTAAGACTTGACAGTATTAGGCAACTTGCCCAAAATAGCAAAGCTGCTAAGTGGTAGAGGGTTTTCATTTTTCGTGGTCAGTGTCATTTACAGAGAGGTGAGGTTTCTTGCCCAAGGTTACACAGCTAGCAAGTGGCAGAGCTGGGATTCAAATTGATTCTAAAGCCTGTGCTCTGCCCACTGGTGTAAAAGGAAAAAAACAAAATTTCTCCCCTACTGTCACACTCAACATGGAACACCAAGCAATTCTCCAGCAGACACCAACTGGGTAGCCTATAATTAAATTCAGTTCTGACACTGTCTACCTGGAGAATAGTGTCACATCCCACGGGTTGAGGGCTCAGCCCCACAGACTGCCTCCACTTTCAATGCCAGTCATGAGTCCAGGCCGCCCATACTTCTGACCAACCAGCTAAAACCCAGGGTTCCTGGCCCCCTCCTTGGGTTTGAGCTAGGACGGCTCACAGAACTCAGGGAAACACATTTGCCATTTTATTATAAAGGATGTTGTTATTTTTTTTTTCCCAACATGAACTTTGACTAAGTATAAAGGATGTTATAAAGGGTACAGATGATGAAGAGGTACATAGGGCAAGGCACGGGGAAGGAGCACAGAGCTTCTGTGCCTCCTCTGAGCTCCCCACTTACCCAGCACCTCCACGTGTTCAGCAACCTAGAAGGAACCACTGCCGCCTTTCTTAGCATTTAGTGAACACCAGCTGTTTGTCAGGTACCGTCCTGTGTGCTAGGAACACAAAAATGGGTGAGATGTGACCCCTGTCTTTGAGGGGTGCATAGTTCACTGAACTAAATTGCTATCTATAATGTCTTGGGTGGAAAGGCAGGAAGTTCATTCCAGTTCTGCAAAGTATTCAGAATGGAGCCCACTTTGGTGGCAGCAGGGCCTGGCTGAGTTCTGTTGAAGCAGCATCTAACTTCTCTTTGCTGTTTGACTTTCCCCAGACTGTCCTGTGCTACAGGTAATCAGGGTTGCACTCCTCCCTCTGCTTATCCTGATGGAATACGCTGTGAAACAGCTGTGAGGATTCAAGGTCAGAATTAGGTCAAAGATGAGAGAAACTAGCACAATCTCCTGCCCGGCTTACCTGTCTTCAAACCTCATTCGCCAGCCCTTCGTGGTCATCACATGGTTGGAACTCAGCTGGGGGGAGAACAGGTATAGAAATAGCAATTAAGGAGCCTCCTTTGAGGTAAGCCACATGAAGGGGCTTTGCAACAATCTTTTATGAGTGGCCGAAATCCCCCACTCACTGCAAATGTGCTTCTCAAAGATGCAGGATTTTTTAATAAACAGAGGAAATGATAAATTATGTTGTAACTCCACTCCAAAGGCATTTGGTTCTTAACAGCCAAATCCTCTGTAGTCTTTAAATAAACAAAAACTTATTTGGTGAACAGACGGGGGAAAAATGAAAGATTTTCTGTACTTGGTTTCCACATGTCAACAATTTCTCTCCTGTGTGTTTGTTGGCCAAAGCTGTATCTCATGATAAATGAATAAAGGAAAACCTCGAGCCCAGGGCAGGCAGACAGCTCAGCAAATGGCTTTCAGCTGATTGCTCTGTTTCAGTTGACATTTATCAAAGAGTTTCGCTGTTACCCTCTGTGTCAGGCTGTAGTGGTGGCAGAGACGAGAATGGGACTACCTGTTTGGATATGCTGAGTAATGAGTAATGCTGGAGCAATTCATTCTCCTCTCTCTCTCCTGCAATTTCTCTTTCAGAAGAGCTGGGTATGGAAATTCTCACACTTACCAGAAGATTTAACCACCTCTTCTGTTCAGTTCAACAGCTTTCAAAGTCCCATGAAAAATTCAGGCCAAAGAGAGTGAGAACTTCTTTCCCCCTTTATTTTTTTCTTCTGTGTGTGTGTGTTGTAAATGACAAAAGGGACTGGAATATAAAAAATTAAAAAAAAATTTTACCGGCTGGATACGATGGTTCTCGCCTGTATTCCCAGCACTTTGGGAGGCCAAGGCAGGAGGATCACTTGAGCCCAGGAGTTTGGGGCTGTAGTGAGCTGTGATCACACTACTGCACTCCAGCCTGGGTGACGGAGTGAGACCCTGTCACCTTTAAAATTAGGTGTATATCCTTCCAGACTTTTCTCTGTGCAGATATAATTTTTTATTTTAGAGACAAGGTCTCACTCTGTTACCCAGGCTGGAGTGCAGTGGCATGATCATAGTTCACTGCAGCCTTGAACTCCTGGCTCAAGAGATCCTCCTGCCCCAGCCTCCCCAGTAGCTAGGACTACAGGTATGTGCCACCATGCCCAGATAATTTTTTTTTTAATTTTTTGCATAGATGGGGTCTCACTGTGTTGCCTTGGTTGGTCTTAAACTGCTGGCCTTAAGCAATCCTCTGGCCTTAGCCTCCTGTAGTCAGATACAGTTTTTTAGTCTTTTTTTTTTTTTGAGACAAAGCCTCACTCTGTTGCCCAGGCCAGAGTGCCATGGCGTCAGCCTAGCTCACAGCAACCTCAAATTCCTGGCTCAAGCATTCCTCTGCCTCAGCCTCCCCAGTAGCTGGGACTACAGGCATGCGCCACCATGCCTGGCTAATTTTTTCTGTATATTTTTAGTTGTCCAGCTAATTTCTTTCTATGTTTTAGTAGAAACGGGGGTCTCACTCTTGCTCAGGCTGGTCTCGAACTCCTGACCTCAAGGATGACCTCGAGCGATCCTCCCACCTTGGTCTCCCAGAGTGCTAGGATTACTAGCGTGAGCCACCGCACCTGGCCCAGATACAGTTTTTTAAAAGGAGGGAGGGGAACTATTCTACTGATAGTCTGAAGTTTTCTTTTTCTTTTTTTTTTTTCACCTGCAACCCAATCATGACTATCTATCCACATGTGTATATACAAGTCATTCTTTCATTGCTATTCAGTATTCCATAATGTGGACCTACTGTAACTTATTTTACTATTAATATTACCCCGTGACATTTTAAAAAAATAATTTCAAATGCACTGGAAGATGTTTGTGTTTGAAGACGATTTTTAATAGAAAAAAAGACTCATAAAATTATCTGGTAAATTCTGGTCTTAACCTCAGACTAATCTTTATTGAATGTCTACTATGCACCAGGTACCATGCTAGACCCTTTACATGTGTTATTACAATTAAACTTCTGAACAATCCCTGTTGGTGTATTACTATTGTATTTATATTTGAGAAAACAGGTTCAGAAAGGGTATTTAACTTGCCGAAGGTCACACAGCTAGTAATTGCTAGAGTGAAGTTTCAAACCCAGAAACTTCTGGGTTTAAAGTGGGTCCTTGTCAGTGTGCTTTGATTCCTAAGTCTTCACTGAACACTTAACTCAAAATGGACCTAGCACATTTCTGGGCCTGGAAGGTGAGGTAAGAGAAGCAGAAGTCTTGCTTTCATAAAACACTTAGTAATAAAGGACTGCATGTAAACAGCGTAGTACCTGGCACCTGATAAACACCGAAGAATGGTAGCTCTTTTGGAGACGCTGGCAGACTTCTCTTGAATGTATCAGAGAACCAGGGAGCAAGCAAAATGACCACCAGTCAATAATGATGATAACGACAATAGCATTTATGTTATCAATAACTAATATTTGCATGGTGCTTTAAGTCTTGGGCTGAAAGTAGTGCATTTCAGTGTCCTGTTACTAACGTTTCTATTTCCTCTTGCATTTCCTCTCGTTTCTGCTTCATGAAAGTGCTGCGGTGTTTTATACATAGCTCTCCAGACGTTACATCTTCTTTATTTCATTCAGTGCTCTCAGTCTGAATTCTGTCATTACCTATCAAGATCACAGCTCTTACTTGCTTTTTATTTATACTTAGTGTGTGTTTCCCCATTTCTTTATTTTTATCCCTTAAGAATCACTGTTTTAGGTGTGTTTCTTTTTTAGAGTTGATTTTGTTCTGTGAACCATTCTGGAACACCCTTTTTTTTAATTTTTGTTTTTAATTGTAAAATATACATAACAAATACTACATAACAAAGTATACAGTTCAGTGGCGTTAAGTACATTCATGTTGTTGTACAACCAATCTCCAGAACTCTTCGTCTTGCAGAACTGAAACTGATACCCACTAAACAACTTGTCACCCTCGTCCCAGCCCCGGGCAACCACCATTCTATTTTCTGTCTCTGTGAATTTGACTATTCTAGGAATCTCCTGTGAGTGGAATTATACAGTATTTGTCTTATGGAGACATTGGCAGGCTTCTCTAGGATATATCGGAGAACCAGGGAGCAAGCAAAAGGATCTGGCTTATTTCACTTAGCATAATGTCTTCAAGGTATATCCATGTTGTAGAATGTATCAGAATTCTTTATCAGGCTGAATAATATTCTATTTTATGTACATATAAAACTCCTTTTAATCAGTGACAAGCTCGTTTACATTTATTCATAGCAGTGATATGTTTAGTTTATATCTGGTTTTAACACTAAGTGATTGGGTGTCACAACCCTCAGCAGATCGGGGACTAGGAATTAGACTGAGGAGAAGGGTTGCTTCTGCATAGAGGAAGTTCAGTGATTATTAAATGAACAAATAAGTGATCTCTCTCTCTCTTTTGAGATAGGGTCTTGCTATATTGTCCAGGCTGGACTCAAACTCCTGAGCTCAAGGGATCCTCCCGCCTCAGCCTCCCAAGTAGCTGGGAGACTACAGGCGTGTACCACTGTGCCTAACGATCTAAGTCTCTCTCTAATATTCCTTTCTTCTGGTCTCTGTTTCAATCCATCCTGTGCTTAATGTTAAGTTAGATCAACCTGAAATACAGCATTTATCACGTTACTCTTTTGCTCAAAAACATTCAATGGCTCCCCGTTGCCTGCTGAATTACGTAAAATCTTCACTCGGACATTCAGTAACTTTTGCGGTCTGAGCTGGATGTATCTGTTTGATTGTGGTGTCTCTCGCACAGCTACCCCGATACAACCAGTGCTTAAGCCAAATGGAATTACTAGCTTTTCTGAAATTTTCTGCTGCTTTCCCCCACTTCCAAGCCTTTCCGTAGGCTCTTTTCTTTGCCTCCCTTAAAGCCCTGCCTCACCCAGCAGGCAAACTTATCTAGCCTTCAAAGCCCTTCTTAGTCCTGAGTCCTTCCTTAGACTCATTCCTGTATTGATCTTGATGTTTCTGATCCCTGGACCTGCATGTACCATTGAGCATCTCCCCCTGGATGTGGCTCAACCGTCTTGAACTCAGCCGCCCAGCCTAGAATATGCCCATATGCCCAGGCCTACCAGCCCAACCTAGAATATGCCCAGGCCTGCCAGCCCTCCTGCCTTCCTCCACCCAGGTGCCAAGCTGGGACATCAGGAGCCACTTTGCCTCCCTCTCCCTCACCCCCTCATCCAGTAAGTCACCAGGTCCTCTCCTTTCTTTTCTGGGCACACCCTGGAGTGGTGCTTACCAGGGAAGAGACGTGGCAAATGTCCCAGGCTGGCCTCGCCCAGATCTCTGAGCACTTGGCCCCGCCTCAGAGGCCTGTGACCTTGGCAAGAAAGTCCCCTGCACATTTAGTCTTTGCATCCTCTGACTAGCGCAGTGCTTGGCGCAGAGCAGATGTTGAGGAAGTGTTTGTCCAATTCGAATGGGCCTGCCAGGCCTTGATATAAACGAAGTCACATTTACATCAATAACCCAAAGTTTCTCTAATTACATCACCTTGCCCAGGGGACCTTCAACCCTACTGCTAAGGCTGCCTCAGGAGTTTGCGGACTACATAGTGTCCATAGTCACTGCGTCTACCTTACTCCTTCTCTCCCACCCAGGTGCCCCACTGCTGGCACTTGCACCCACGAATGCCACTTGAGGGAGCTCCGCCTTCATCCTCCAGAGAGTGTGTCTGTGGCAGGATGCTGGTTCCTGGGCTTGGGATGCCAGAGTACGCTGGGTGGGGGCCCTGAAGAGGCAGGGAGAAGGTCTCTTCCCTCATCCCCTGCCTATCTTGGCCCCCCGAGGTCCAAAGCAGCCTCGCTGTTCCCCAGAACCCCTAAATCTCCCAGTGTGGCAGCCCTTCCACTGGCTGACTGCTGCCCCTGGTGGGAGGGGCGGCCACAGCTGGCCTGCGGGGTGGGCAGGACAAGAGTCCCTTCTACTCTTTGCCTTCCCAGGCCCTGGCCTCAACCCAAATAGTTCCCTTCTTCCAAGATGGGACTGCACAGCCCCCTCTGTGCTGATGATAGCAGTGGCTGACGAGCGCTGGGCCTTTGCTATACTTCAGGCAACTCTAGGAGCGAGCTGTTACTGTGTTCATTTTACAGGTGAGGATGGAAGCGCCGAGAGAGGCAGAGGCTCAGTTACTTGTTCTGAGACACGCAGAGGAAGACTTGGAACCCAGGGAGTCTGGGGTCTGATTCCCCAGGTAGGTAGGCAGCCTTATAAATTATTTTAACTAAGATCCAGGCACAGTTTGAGTAAAAAAGAATAATAAAAAAAAAGATTAAGAATTATTTTAACTAAGAGACCAGTGGGGCTGGAAAGGGCCCATGAGGTGCTGAATGGCCAGTGAGAGCCGCTGGGCCTCGTCCCGGCTTTGCCCTTTCTCCCCTGGGTTCGCTCGCTTCTCTGCGGGAGCTGGAGGGGAGTGGCGCAGAAGCAGGGGCTTCCAGCTGGGCAAGAGAACCTGTGCTCGTCCCTGACAACGTCTTCACCCGTCTGGGGCAAAGTGAATAAAAGCAATATGTGGGAGATGTTTTCATGAAATTAAATTCATTTAACTTAAAAGACCATTGTATATTCTTAGATCTTACTCTTCCTACCTTTGTTTCTGGTATTAAAATATTCTTTCTATTATGAAATGATAAGAAGTTGGTGATTCTAAAAAAATCCTCATTTAGAAAAATAAAGAGTTGTTCACCTTCTGGTGGTTCTCTCCTTTTTTTTTTTTTTTTTAACTTTACAAATGCCTGAATCCCAAAGTCTGGGAGCTAGGGGACCTCACGCCTACTCCTAGTGCTGACATCCCTGAGGCTGTCATCCAAGGGAAGCTGGAGCTGTAACTAGGGGAGAAGCAGGAGAGGGAGGCGGTTTGACCCGTGTGGGTGTCAGGGCCCCGGTGGGTGAGCGCGCGGTGGCGGTGAGGCAGGGGTTGGAAACGGGACAATAGTCAATCAGGAGGGTTCAGGGACTCACAAGGGAGGAGGGACGGTGCGGGAGGTGAGGCAGAGAGAGGAGAGAAGGAGACAGAGACAGAGATACAGGGACAGGAAGGGAGACAGAAACGCACACATGCACACACACAAGCACAGGGATGGGCAGATAGAGACAGAAAGGCAGGCATACGGGAGGCAAGTGAGATGGAGACAGAGAAAAACTGGTGGGGACAGAGAGCCAGTCACAGAGGGACAGTATCATCTGTAGAGATACTCCGATGAAAGGGACACCTACAAAGTGAGACACTGAGATTGACAGAGACAGACATGGAGAGAAACAGAGAAGTACACACAGAGAGAAAATCGAGGAAGAGAAGCACACAGAAGAACTGTTGAAAGACAGAAAGAAGAGGAAAAGAGAAAGAAAGGAAGGAAAGAAAGGAAGAGAAAGGAAGGAAGGAAAGAAAGAAAAAAAGGAAAGAAAGAAAAAAAGGAAAGAGGAAAGAAAGAAAGAGGAAGGAAGGAAAGAAGGAAAGAAAAGAAAGAAAGAAAAAGAAAGGAAGGAAGGAAAGAAAGGAAAGAGAGAAAGAAAGGAAGGAAGGAAAGAAAGCAAAGAGAGAGAGAGAAAGAAAAGAAGAAGGAAAAGAAAGAAAAGGGCAGTGGAAAGAGACGCGTGCATACAGATAGCCGAGTGCAGCAGCCTGAGACGCAGGCAGGAGAGCGAGGCCGAGGCTGCGGCTTGGGCAGCCCTGGGCCTGGCGCAGGGTGTGGGCGGAGGAAGTGGCGCATCAGCTGCGGGGCTGCGCGGACTAGATAAGGACGCCGGCCAGAGGAAAGCAGGGGAAGGAAAGACGTTTACAAACCCCCTGGGGGACAAACCAGGGGAGGCTGCCCCAGGCCCAGAGAACAATGGGTACTTGACTTCAGTGGGTCATTAATGAGACAATTAATGGAAAGAGTCACAGAGGCCTCCCCAGGGAGGACTTCGAGAGTGGATAAGTGGAATTATTGAGGGCATGCGGGTGGCTCCGAGTGGGGGGGCCTGTCCCCACAAGCCCAGATGTCCAGTGTGCTAACCGCAGATTCCTGGCCTGGGGCCTCGCCCACTGTCCTGAACACGGCCTGTGCTCCCTCGCCCTGGAGCCCAGCCAGCCCCCACCGCACCCCCTGCCTTCCTTTCCCTTTGCCTTTGCCTCTGCCGCTCCCTCTACCTGGAATGTCCTCCCTGATTACATCCACCCAGGGAAACCCCACCCTTCTGGGGGTAAATCAAGGTGGTGCATCCATACAGTGCAATGGTGATCCGGGGCCATATATTTTGACAATAGAGCCCCCCTGCCCTCTGGAACATAATGGGCAGAGGGAAAAGCAAGCAGAGTCATACACAGAGTATGGCATCATTTATATAAATTAGAATTGCACAGGGCACAAAGCAATTCTTTTAAAAATTATTCCTGACTCCATTTTGCACTACAAATTTTTTTTTAAAGTTGGGATTGTGAAGGATACATACTAAAGGCTCCTGAAGGCAGGGCTCCTGAAATCCAAAGCATGGATTCTAGAATGGGAATCTAGGTGTGAGTGGGGAAGGCGGGCAGAGAGCTGCTATTCAAAAGTGTTTGGAGAGGAAGGAGGAGGTCTTGCTGGCTGTGGCCAGGGCCCTATTGAGCTGGTTGTTTGGGGCCACGTTGCTAACAAGACCTCCAGCTAGAGCCCCCTCACTGTCCCCCAACCTTCCCCAGTGGGGTAGAGAGGCATCTAGCTCCTTCCACCCAAAGCCACAGATTGAAAGAACTCTAATATTCCACCATCCCCCGGTAAATCCCAGTTGCTGGCAAACGGAGCTGCCGAAGAGACGAGAGAAGAAAGGAAATCAGTCCCAGACCCCACCCGGGCAGCCACTGTTTATGGAACGTTTACTCGGTGTTTAGCCCCTGAGCCACCTGGTCCAATGTAAGTCTCCTAACAGCCCCCTGGCCTTAGATTTCATTACCCCTGTTTTACAGATGAGGAAACTGAGACTCGGAGAGGCTAAGTGCCTTCCTTGCTCAAGGTCACAGGAGGCAGTGAGTGTTGGAACTGGGACCCACGTCTGAGTTGTTAGGTGGTGGGGCGTCTCGTGTCTAGGTGGTAGAGATGTCATAGCTCTCTCTGATTCTAGGCAACTCTGCTGTTGTACAAATGGGGTACTGAGGCACAGAGTGCGGAAGAACTCGTTCACTGACAACACAATACGTGAGTGGCAGGGGTGGGACTTGAACCCAGATTTCTGGATTGCTTTCTGCTTCTCTGACTGCCTGGTGGAGTCTAACATACAGCAGGTCAGACCTTGCCATGGGAGTTTTAAGCCACTGGGCTTTGGGGTGTATTTATGCCATCATAGGATATAAAATTGCAGGGTTTAGGGAGCAGGGAAGAGCCTTAGATGTCAGCTAGTTGGGCTCTCTCCTTGTAGTGATGAGGAATTTAAGATCCAAAGAAGGCAAGAAGGCAAATGATTCACGAGGACTCTTTTTTTTTTTTTTTTAAGAGACAGGGTCTTGCTCTGTCACCCAGGCTGGAGTGCAGTGGTGCCATCATAGCTCACTGTAGCCTTAAACTCCTGGCTCGACTGATCCTCCCACCTCAGTCTTCTGAGTGGCTGGGACCACAGGCATGCACCACCACAGCCAGCTAGTTTTTAGATTTTTTTTTTAATAGAGATGGTATCTTGCTATGTTGCCCAGGCTGGTCTCTAACTCCTGGCCTCAGGTGATCCTCCCACCTCAGCCCCCAAAAGTGCGGGGATTACAGGTGTGAGCCACCTTACCCAGTGCACAAGGACCCTTTGCTGTCAAAAAGTCCATGCCAAAAGAAAGTAGCCTCAGGATCCACAGTCCCTTGGATTCTCAGGACCTATTGACTCCAACTTTAGAAGCCATGTTAATAATAGGTAACTTGGTATCCAAACCCAGAGCAGATTGGAAACTATAAACTAGAATGCAGAGAAGGACACCTTCCACACACAGATGTCTGTTGAATGCTGAATACACGAATGAATGAATGAATGGCTGCTGGGCCGATTTCTGGATCCTACCTGGTTTCCCTTTCTCTCCTCTATCTCTTGCTGTCAGATTAATCATCTTAAAATGTAGCCTTTACCATGACATGGCCTTACTCAAAAACCTTCAGTGGCTCCCCTAGCCTGGATGACTAAATAGTCTCCTAACTAGTCTCTGTGCCGCCATAGCTGGCCCTCTGCCCCATATGGTGAACCCTTCAAATGCAAATCAGGCCACTCTCTTTCAGAGGCTCCCTACTGCCCCTGGAAAAAGTCCAGAATTCTTAACCCCATGCCTTACTGGCAAGGTTTGACCCTATCTCACTCCAGCCTCTCCCTCGCCCTGGCTTCAGCCACCCTGGCTTCTCTCAGCTCCCCACCCATGACTGTCACTGCAGGTACTTTGCACATGCCATTCATTCCCTCTGCCTGGGACACTCCAGGCCCTGCTGGCCTTGCTAACTCCTGTACATCCGTTAGCTCTCAACTGAATGCCACTGCCTCCAGGCAGCCCTCCTGATCTCCCCAGATTGGGTTAGTACCTCTGACAGCCTCTGGACTGTCCCCAGCACTGCACTATCCCATCTGATTTTATGCAACATCTTCCATGCCTGTCTCCTGCCCAGACCGTGAGCTCTGAGAGAGCAGGTAGCACACACTGTACACCTAACAAGTATTTGCCGAATGAACAAATAAATACATTTGGTTGCTCACTGAAATGGATTTTTCCATTCAACAAATATTTAAGCATCTTGGTAGATGCTTGTTGAGCATCTACTAAGTGCCAGGCAAAAAAACCATCACACAGCCCCTACTCTCGTGGAGCTCATAGTCTGCCTGGGAGAGGCAGACATTCAACAGATAAAGACATACCGCAATGCCAGGCAAAGCTAAGTACTGTGAGGGGAAACAAAGCTGGGTAAAGAGTCGGAGAAGTGTGTGGAGGGGGCGGTGGGCAGGGGAGAGGGGTTGCCGATTTAGACAGGGTAGTCAGGGAATGCCTCACGGAGGAGGTGACATTTCAGTGATCAGCCAGGGCTTCTGAGAGACACAGACCCTCCCCTGCCTGGGGCTGGCTGGGCCGCAGCTGTGTCCAGGTATGGCAGTCCCAGATGCCCAAGCCCTCTCCGCCTCGGTTGGAGCAAGAGACTCTGAAGAGGCCTTAGGCGAGGCTTTTGCGGCGGTGTGGAAGCCTCAAGCTGCTCTCCACAACAGCTGTGATTGGGCTCTTTCCGCATGGCGAGAGGCGGCGATTGCTTTGTGTGCCGAGGACTCGGCTGATTGTGGCCGGGCGATTGGCACCCCCAGACCGCGGCCGCCAGGGTTTACCACGCACCCCCAGCACCGCGGCGGGCCGTGCGCAACGCGCCAGCCCAATCTCGCCTCCTATATTCAGAGTTGATTAGACGCTATTTCTGCCTGGATTTTCAGAAGGCTCAAGAGCTTTTTTAATCACTACAGTGGCTCATTACGGTTTTGCAGTGACACTCATGTCCTTCAGTTCTCTTCTCAGATTAGATTCTATAGTCAGATGAATATTGGATGATTTCATTACATACAAATGCAATCAACAGTTTTGCATAAATTTCTTCTCTTTTCTTGAGTTTCAATTGACCCCAGCACCCATGGTGGCAGGCACGATCCACATGCAAATGAGCTGGGTTTGCAGCCTAGGAGAGGGGCTGGGAAGAGGCGGGCACTTGCACCAGCCCAGGGAGGCAGAGTCTTGATTGCTCAGGCTTTGGGCAAGGGGTCTTGGAGGAGGGGGCACCCCGCAGTGGGCAGCCTGTATGGCCAAGGCAGGGCACTCGGTTCAGGATGGTGTTCCTCCAGGTGAACTGAGGCACACGGATGCTCAGAGTGGGAGAGGTTCCCTCTGGGCAGAGAATGGAATGTGGAGTTACTGCCCTGGCAGCTGGGGTGGGGAGGTGCTCGAGATGCTTGGGGCAGTGGTTATTTAACATCTGGCATGGACCATGTTTCAATCTTTTAACAACTGGTGGGGCCATGACAGTGCCTTCCTGCTATATGTTAGCTCTGACCCAGTGAGTGCTGCTGTTGTCATCATCATCACCGTCATTATTCCTTCTTAGGGCGGGAGCTGTGGCTATTAGGGTAAATCAGGAAAAGGCAAACGCCAGCCCAAGGCAGATGGGGACGTGTGGAGCCCGGGGCAGTTGTCCCTGTATCACTTTCCTGATTTCCTTACTTCTTTTCTGGGTACAGGGGCTGGATATTCTCACCACGCAGAATGAGGCCCCAAAAGGCTCCTGAACCATCCTTTATCTGGTGCTTGAATCCTTCCCGCCACTTTCTTGTCCAGTGGTATGGAAACCTCTGCTTGTTCTCTCCTGGGAATGGGGAGCTCCCTCCCTGCCGAGACCCTCTTGCAGCATACACAGCTGAGAAGGTGCTTCCTGTGACTCCTGAAAAAACCCTACCCAGCCCTGACACTGTGCTCTGGGCCCCACCGCCCACCTCTGCTCCCGTGGGCTGTTAACGACCCCTGAGGTCAGCAGCTGGTGTCCGTGGCCTACTGAGTCACCTTTCCGTGGGCTGGTCCCCACTCCTGCAGCTCCCCCTCCAGGAAGGCAGCCTCCAGCCTCCCAGCCTGCTCTGTGCCCCAGATGCCCCTAGCGGCTGTCACGGTTCACTGTCGAGGCCTGGACTCGGCACCAGGCACAAGGCTGGAGGAGGGTCGGGGGAGGAAGAGGACCCGGGCTAACAGCCATGCCGCTCCCACCCGCCACTGGCAGCATTGGAGCTGACGGGCAGTCGGGATGGGGCCTGCATGTCCCAAGGCTCACTGCCTTTGGGCAGCTCCTTTATAAAAGCTCCAAATGTAGATACAGACAGCATAGGGTCACAGACCCAGAGAGAGACAGGTGGATGCACACCTGTCACACAGGGACCTGAGCTGCTGTCACCATCATGGACATGCTAGAACCCTGCAGTGGCCAGGGCCTTAGGCACCGCAGGCACGAGTGAGCAGGCACGAGTGAGACGCATCTGTGCTGCCACAACCGGGGCACAGGCTCCTCCCCGCGACTGCCCTCAAGTCCCCAGGCTGGGTTGTGGAGATGCCTGAAGCAGGACTCCCAAGGTGCTGGTGAGACCACTGAGGCAGAGTCACACAGCCTTGAAGCCAGCGTCTCCTGCTGCAGGCTGGGGGCTGTTTCCTGTTCCTCTGGCTGCCCCTGAGGACGAAGGTCCCTCCTTCTCCAGCTGGCTGGAGCCACCCGCACTGCCCACGCCTCTGCCTTCTGCTCTGGCTCAGCCTCGGGGCTCTTGTTCCTGTCTGCGCCTCTGCGAGCATGCCTCTCTCCCATCTCTCCCTGTCTCTGCCTCCCCATGTGTCCTGGTTCCCTTCCTCTCCTGCCCTCCTCCTGCCTCCCTGTCCACTTCCCATCTCTCTGGGTCTGACCGCACCTGCCCCTTTGCTCTCAGATGCGCGTGCTGCTCAGAGCTGGCCTCTGGGAGTGGCAGGTCTGAGACCCCCGGGCTGCCCACTTAGAGCTGTGGCCCCTCGGGGGAGGGGAGGAAAAAAAGAGCGGTGGCCCCCAGAAGGAGGCGGGTGGGGGTGGGTTGGTTTCTGAACTCTTAGGAGCCTTCCTGCAGTGGTCTTGACATGTCCAGTCAAGGACAGTGGGGTCACCACAGACCTATTTTCACACAGGCCTGGACGAGGGGGCCGGTGGGGTGGGGAGTAATCAGGAGGGCTCCCATTGACTCTGTTGCAACTGCCCCCAGGAAGCTCCCCTCTTGCCTCCCCTCCCTCCAAGCCTGCCTGGCAGAATGAACCTGTTCCCCCAACCGAGTGGAAATCTGGTCCCCACCCACCTCCCAGCCTCCTCTCCTTCCCTACCCAGGCACAGAGGGCTGCTGTCCCCGGCACACCTGCTTTCTGACCCGGTGCCTTGGCGCATGTAGAGTGGAGGGGACAGAGCTGGCTTCTGGAGGCTGCTAGTTCCAAATCACAGCTGTGCCACTTGCTAGCTGGGTCATCTCAGACAAGTGACTTCACCTCTCTGAGCCCAGTTTGCTCCTCTGTAAAATGCAGACAACACTCCGTCCTTTGCCTGGCTGTCGTGAGGGTTAACTTACGGCAAAGTCCCTGGTACAAAGTAGACATTCAAGAAAGCATTTGTTATGAATAAAGGAATGAGTAAGTAATGAATGAATCGTAGAATTTAGACATGCACAAATGGGGCACAGAGAAGGAGGAGCCGGTGTCAGGAGTGGCACAAGCAAGAGCGTGGAGGCAAGGAGCGGGACCCACGCGTGCTCCGTACACACGCACAGTCAGGAACCTTGGGACAGCGGGCAGGATAAGTGGCAGCACCCCAGCCTGCCCATCTGGAAGGCTGGGCTCTAGGGCTTTTTTCCTTTTTCTTTTTCTTTTCAAATCGAGCCTCTCTCGTAGCAGGGAAAGGAGTGATCAGAACCTACTGAGTGCCAACAGTGCACCAGGCAGCTAAGAGTGATGTCGCAGCAGCTGCCATGAGGGGAGGCCGTACGCTGAGGCATTCGACAGGCACCCCCTCGTTTAATCTTCACAACAGTGCTAGGAAGGAGATGCCATTATTATACCCACTTTACAGTTGAGGAAACTGAGATCTGGAGGGGCAAAGTGACCTTCCTGGGTCACGCAGCTAATCATCGTCCAAGCCAGGATTTGAACTCTGGTCTGGCTCCAGAGCTGGCTCTCAGTCCCTTAGCATCACCCAGCCTCCCACAGGGAGGACCCCCACGTCTCTGGGCAGGCAGGGCCTTGTGAACAAAATGGCCTAAAAACACTCTCAGTCAGTGGAGGACAGTCAAGGAGGCGTAATGGAAAGGCTTGAGTATCAAGAGGTAGGGTGTGGCTCAGATGAATCGGGGCAGGCTTTCTGCAGGGAGCAGGCCACGGAGGCAGAAGGGAGGCCCAGAAGGGAGGCTGAGGCAGCCCTGGTGGTGGTGGAGGTGGGGTGGGGGCTGTCACCCTGGAGGACAGCGCATGTGCTGCCCAAGAGCTTGGGGCTGGGGCTCCTGACCTGGACCTGCTTTTTACTGGGGTTCATTTCCTTGGCCCCGCCTGGCCCAGCTTGCGTCTTCATCTGCTGGTCCCCAGAAAGGTAGAAAGAGCAGAGTTCCAGTGGCCGTGGGCCTGGGCCCCATTCCCAGCTCTGCTACCCTCTTGCTGCGGAACTTCAGCCAAGCCGATGCCCCTTTCTGGTTCCTGCTTTCCCACCTCTGAAGTGGGGCATGAGCGGGGCAGATGAAGGGCGAGCCCGGGGCCAGGTTCAGAGCGAGTGCTGAGCAGTGCTGGTTCCTCCTCTCATCCCCAGGGGCCCCTTACCCCTGGGCCAGGCCTGGACCCCATATCAGTGCATCAAAAGCTGAAAGAGAGGATGCGGACTGCCACGGTCAGACTCTGAGGCTAGGCTGCCCGGGTCTCTCTCGCGGTTGCTCTGGAGCAGGGTGCCTCGCCTAGCTTTGTGAGTTCCTCAGCTGTAAAATAAAGATTAAAAGTCAGGAGTCCCTTCTTTAAAACTTGTGAAGTCAGATGGGTTTCAGAGTTTTCCTGATTCTAAAGTCTAATACACAACATACCCCATACGCTGCATGAACTCCCAGTGGGGTCTGGGCCATTTCTTATGAACAAACTCATTCATATTCACAAAACATGTGACTATTTCCACTAGCTAGTGAAAAGAAGACCCCAAACAGCCTCTCTTTAGTTCAGGTCAGTTTTGGCACCAGATTTATGAAGCACCTTTTCACCTTGGTCCCCAAAGCTTTTTGACTTTCAGTCCTGTGGATAAGGGATCCTGGGCCTGGAGTACTGGTCTCCCGGGGTTGACATGAGGGTAAGATGAGCCACTACACACGGGACACTCAGAACCACGCCTGGCACACAGTGAGCACGCAAGACATACGTGCTATTCAATGAGTCCTTCCCTTGCTCAAAGCCTTCCATGGCTCCCATGTCCTCAGATACAGTGCAAACTGTTCAGCATGGCGTTCGAGGTCCTTTAAGATTGGAGTCCTGCCTACCTCCAGTCTCAGGTGACACCTCTGCCCTTCACACCTCAAACTTGAGCTTCAGTAATCTTTTGGCAGCTCCTTGGACACACCAGGCCCTCTTTCTTTGCAGCTGTTGCATTTGCTGTATCTTCTGCCTGAAATTCCCCCTCCCCAGGCTCCTTTTCTTAACTCCATTTCTTCCTGCAGGGCTCATGGCCCTCACCTAAGCATAAATTACATGCTGTGAAAATTGCCCATCTCCCCTCTAGACTGTGACCACCAGCAAGGCAGTGGTCACATGCGCATTCCTCTGTGGCACACAGTTGGTGTTGAATGAACGAACACCCTCACCCATCCACGGTGTTGCTTTTAGCTCAGGGACTGAATACGATGTTTGTTGAATGAATACATGAAACACAACTGTAGAAAGACGATCCCTAAAGGAAGTTTCCACCACTACCCCCATTTGCACCCCAGAAGAACATTCTTAGAATGCTTTTGCCTGTCCTCTCTAACCCCCTCCCTCCCCAAATTCCTTAAGTGATTTTTAAAATGGGACAGTTCATGCTGCGGGCTGTGGGGCCTCTAGGATCGCTGGGCCTGGGGGATGTAGCACCAGTACATTAGGCAGAAACCACTTGTCCCGGGTTGGTAGAGGCCTCTGGGGCCTGGGGAGCAGGGGGTAGGGTGAAGGGGGCCTCCAGCGCTTTGGAGCAATTGCTATAAAATAAACTCCATAATCAGGTAAATGCATTCGTGCGGGGGATGGTTGCCGTGCAGCTGTGGGCATCCCGCGGCCGGAGGGGACCTGTCTAATCTCAGGGTAATGAAAACGTGGGTCTAATTACCACAGAGGGCTGAGGCCTGGGCCGAGGCCGGAGTGGGGGGGGTGGGGGCCCTGGCAGTGGAATTAGAACATTTAAGCTGTCAGGCCGAATCCGGGAGAGGCCTGATTACCTGGCCCTCGAAGAGGCTGCTTTGGTTTGGTGTCGACTGTAATTTCCTGGCCGCCAGCCGTGAAGCCAGGGGCCACCTTCTCTCCCCTGCGATGGGGGTCCAGGTTCTGCCTCTTTGACCCCCACCCTCATGCCAGACCCACCCAGAGTTGCTGGTCTGGGCCTCCTAAGCTGCCTGTGTGGGGCAGACAGGAGAACAGGTACACAGTAGTCACACATGCTGGGTATGTGTCATATGTGAACACAGCTTATAGGCAAACGACTTAGGGAAAGTGCGTACACTGGGAGTGTGCCAGTGACACGCGCACAGGAGGTGTACATGGTACACGTACATTTGTTGTGTGCATACTCTGTATGTGGGGCGTATGTGTGGGGCACAGGTACAAATGGTAGAAATACACCGGGTAAGTGTCAATGCTGTGAGATGTGTGTATGTGGATTGTGCACAGCTGATCCCTCAGCGAGGCACGCGGGTGGTGCGTTGCATGGGCTCTGTGTTCCTGGTACCTGCATGCAGAAAGTGTCCACACAGCAGCACCATGCGCACAGGCTATGTATGTGGCGTGTGCTGGTCTGTGAGTGCCACGAAAGCTAGGAGCAAGTCTGTTTTGCTGACTGCTGTACCCCCGGCACCTAGCCTGGCACACAGTCGAGAGGTGTTGATTATACAGATGTTGAATGAATTCATGTCTACGCAGTAGGTACTAGGGAGCTATGTGATGCATGTATTGCTATTACAGACATGAGCATATGCAGTCTGCACAGAAGGAGCCTCTGTGTGTGTGTGTGTGTGTGTTACTTGTTCCCATCGGGTGACCTGGGGGCATGAGCTCCAGAGACAGTACTGTGGAATGCGTCCAGGGCCTGAATGGTGTGGTCACACTGACATGTGCGGTCACACTGACCTGTGATCAAGGCCGCCTCCTCCTCTTACAGGATATGCGGCCTCAGGTAAGTCATTTAACCTCTCTGAGCCTGACTTCTCATCTATAAAGTGGACAATAATAATAATCACAGCTAACATTTATTGAACACTTACTACATGCCTGGTACTGTACTGCGCGCTTCTCAGGCGTCATTATCTCACTGACTTCACAACAATCTTAAAAAGGAAGTGTTATGATCGTCCCCGTTTTAAAGATGGGGAAACAAGTGCTCCACAGGTTAGATGATGGTGAAGCCAGGACCGAAACTCAGGCAATGTGACTGCAGTGTGAGCTTTCAGCTGTGATAGGTGCTGTCCAGGCTAAATGCACAGTACCTATTGCATAGGCTTGTCCTAAGGATTGAGTGAGGTAATCCACCTAGCACTGTGTCTGGCACGTAGTAAGTCCTCAGTAAATGTTATTGCTATTATTTGCAATAATGATATGGTTCATGTAAGACATATGAGCTACAAGAGAATGTGTGGGAAATATGCATGTAGTGTATTTGTGTGTGAGAGAGACGTGTAGGTGTGTGATATGCATAGCATAGACATACATTTACATAGGTTTATGATACATGTACTTGGGTATTACATACGTATTTAACAAGATGAACACAAGGCACGTACACGGATGTATTATGCTGTCTTTGGATTTACCGCACTGACGTGCGGCTTAGGAAATTAGGAAAACACATGCTTGAGGGCTGTGATACATATGGGCCTGCACAGGGCTCTGTGTATGTACATGGGGCAGTGATAGACGTCTAAGGTGCAGGCACCTAAAAAGGTGCACGTGGGCACACAGCAGGACACGCGTGTGCATAGAGGTGCTACATATTACAGAGAAAGATTTAGATATGCATGCGGTGGATATACGTACTGTATACCGTGTGTACACGGGCCAGTGTGTGCAGATACGCCTGTGCCGTGCTTATGCGTGGGGTGTATACAGGTACAGCGATGCAAACAGGGTATGTGTGTGTGTGTGTGATACACATCCTTGGAGGTACACTGTAAACTTTTGAGATGTACATATTTGTGATTCATATTCTGAATCGTTGCTCGTGTCACCTTGTGTTAAAATATCCATAGCCGCCCTGTTTAAAACAGCCTCAGTTTCCCCCGACAGTCCCTTCTTTATTTTTCTCCATGAAGTATGGCTTTTTTAACGCAGCGCTTTACGCGGCCGGCCTGGGCGGGGCGCGGCCGGGCACCCGCGGGCCGGCGGGCGGCGGCGGCAGGAAGCGGCGCATTGTTCCCGCGGACTTAAAAGGAGAAGCAGCGCCCGGCGAGGGCCGGCGGCCACGGCCTGGGCGGCCCGAGGAAGCGCGGCCGGCGCTCCGCTGACCCCGGCATCCGCTCCCCAACGGCGGCCCGGGAAGGGGCAGCGGCCCCGCCCCTCGGCCCTCAGCCCCGGGTTCGAATCCCGACTCGCCGCCAACCCGAGCCCAGGAAATGGACGTAAGCTGGCGGGAGCGCGTCCCAGGGAACCCCGTGCTAAATCCCTCACGCTCCCTCGCGGTTTGCCTGCCCCTGCTAAGAACCCAAGCCTGCAAGCGTCCAGGGAAGAAAAGGTGCACATGAAACCCAGCATCCAGGGGGGATGTTTTACCTACTGAGGGACCTACCTGTGTGACTTGAGCGATGCGCCTTTGTGTAAACCGGGCTGCCCACGATCAAGGCCTGAAAGACCCTCTTCTGGGTGGAAAATCGTCTGTGGGCACCTTTATGGATGGGGAAACTGAGGCCTGGAAGGGGAAAGACTTGCTCAAAGTCATCAATAACAAAAACCCTATCATGCAGAATTTTTACAGACCCGGGGTCTTTCCCCCCTTCTTAGAGGTGCGGCCATCTTTGTGGTGGTTGTTGATTGCAGAACTGATCAAATGATCCCTTACAGGGTGAACGGGCTTCACGCTTGGTACTCATCGGATCCTCACATCCCCTGTGGGAGGAGCATGAGAGAACAAGGCCCAGAGAGGTAAAGTGACTCGCCCAAGCAGGTTGAGGGACATGGGACTTGTCCCTGGTCTGTTCGGGAGATGTTAATCCTGACCATGCTGGCACCGTAATCTTGGGTGGGGATGTATTTGCAGGAGGGCTAAGATCTAATCAAGTCAGGACAAAGTGAGGGATTAACAATCCCATCCCATTCTAGCCCAGACCACAGCACTGAGCTTTGCCCTCCTGGCCTGGACTATATTCTTGCCACTTTAGGGGAAAAAGGTAGGAAAGGAAAAGGTTGAATCTTCACCATTCCTACAGGGGCCCAGAGAGGTTAAGTGAGTGGCACGAGGTCACACAGCAAAATGGCTATGAAGCAGAGCCCCTTGCCTCCACCCACAGCCAGACCTCTCCTTCTGGGGAGAACTCCCTTTCTGCATCCTGAAATTTTGGGGACTTGCCCTATGGTGCCTGCACCCACTGGGCCAGGGGATTCTTATTACGGAGAAATGGCCTCCCCTCCAACCCTGCTCCCGCCCAGCCCGGGAACCCTACACCGGGGGTAATTGAGATCAGATGCAGCTATGACCCACGGAATGCTCCCCGGGAACCTGGAAGCATTTATTGTCTGGAAGAGAATCCAGGGCCCGCCCTCGCCATCCTCCCTCCCTTGCTGTCTCCTCCCCAGGCGGCTGAAGGTGGATCTGGGCCGGAGGAGCTTCTGGTCCTGCTTGGGGGTGGGGAGGTTAGAGCAGCGGCCTTGATGAATACGGCTGCTGAAAGCGCCTTCCTGGCTTCCTCCTTCCTGGGGATACAGTTACAGGGGGCCAGACTTCCTGCCCAGCCGCCTTCACCATGGCAGTGTGGGTCTGCAGGCAGCCTCCCTCCCTGTCTCCCCATACCTCACCTTGCTGCTGGGGCACAGGCAGGCCCCATCTCATTCAGAGCTCAGCTCAAATGTCACCTCCTCAGGGAGGTCCTCCCTGACCACCCCATATGAACTAGCTCACCTACCAGCAGTCCCTCCTCACCCTGTTTAATTTTCTTCCTATCGGTTATCTCTAGTTGGTTCATTTGTTTTCTTATATAATACTACTGTTTATGTCTTCTCCCCACCTCAAGAATGTGAGCCCTGTGAGGGCAGGGACTTTGTCTTGCTCACTGCTATGTCACAGGGCCTGGAACTCTGCACATAGTAGGTGTTCAGTAAATACTGGCGGAATGAACAGGGCAATGGATGAGCTGCCCCCTTTGGCCTCTGAACTTGGAACTTGACCTTGAATGTCTTTGCTCTGAGCTGACTGACGTTTGCCACTTCTGATCTGTACCCTCCCGTTTGTCCTGACTTCACGTCTCTAGCATAAAACTCCGGTTTCTGATGCCCACTCTTCCGCCTGCATGTGATGCTTCCCGCTCTCATCTGGAAGCTCCAGGTTGACTTTGACCTGTCTCTGATTCCTCTTCTTTGCCTCCCTCTGCCCAGTCCCTCCTGTGTGACTTTGGGCAAGTCTCTTGTCCTTCCTGAGCTAGCAGAATTCTTTGTCAAACAAAAGCTTCTGCATATGGAAGCCCGGCATACGAGATAAAGGGCAAACGGTGGCAGGGGACTGTATGCCTAAGCCCTGGCCCTTCCCATGTCCCCTGATACTGTCCCCAACATACCTTTGCAGGTCCCTACAGCTTTGAAGAACATGGTTTGAAAACCCCAATTTAATGATTTCTCAGTCTCTTTCAGTGCTGTAATTCTGCAACGCCTTTACTTAGATGTCTTAAGTGTTCATTTATTCATTTATCAGACATTTGCAGACCACATTTGTGTGCTAGGCTTTGTGCGAATCCCTGGTCTCTAATTTCTTATGTCCAATTTTTGGCCCCCTGACCTCATTCAACAAGCAGACTGGAAATACATTTCCCATGGCCGGGCTGTGAAGTCTCAGGGCCAGGGTGCCTGCTGGTTGCTATTGTACTTCTGTTTGACTCAGGAAAAGGTGCTCCCTTCTGGGAGGATGCAGCCCTGCTGGACCCCAGCGTGACCAGCAGCAAGTGATCTTGAGTGAAGGAAAAAGTGATTTGGCCGACAAAGTCCCACACTTGGGCAGAAGCTGGCAGGATTTCAGACCCCGTGTGTAGTACACAAACTTCACTGGTGGCTTCATGGGTGTGTGATTTGTGCTTGGTTTAATGCTCTGCTGCCATCATCTTGAAGTGTCTAACAATATTTCAACAAGGGGCTGCACATTTTCATTTTGCCCTGGGCCCCCCAAATTACATAGCTAGTCCTCATCCTATGCATAGTCCTGATTAGGTATTGGCAGCACCCATTATAGAGAGGGGGAAGCTGAGGCTCAGAAAAGGTGAAGTAGCCACTGGTGTGGCTCAGTAAAGCCTGGCGGGGCAGAGGCTGGTCTGTCAGCTCCCAGCTGGGTGAGGCTGGACACACTCTGTTTTGGGGGAATCGGGCACGGTCCCCACCCTGGAGGTGCTCGGGATCAGGAAGGAGAGAGGGGCTGTGTGCTTGTTTGCAGCGCACGGCCACAGCAGGTGCCTGGTACTCTTCCCATCCGGGGCTTTGGGAAGCCTTCCTGGAAGAGGTGACAAGGGATCTGACATAAAGGGATGAGGAAGGTTTGAATCAAGGGGTGGAGTGGGGGAGGGCATTCCCAAGGGAAAGCCTAGGGCAAAGATGGCAAGTGGTGTGAACAGGAGAATGGGGTTGCGGGGGATAGTGGGGAAGGACACTGGAGTGCTAGGGGCCTCTATGTTAGGGTGAGGGCTCTGCATTTTATCCTCTGTGTGGGCTTGGAAGGGTCCCCAACTTCCACGCCAAGCAGAGCAGATCAGTATAAACCTGTTCTCAGTTTTATACAGACAGTATAAAACAGAGGATGGAGTTGCGGGTGGGGGCTTTTAGGGTTTTGTTTGTAAAACAAAGATGTTGCCCCCAAAAATATATTTAAAAGCCACTGCTACTGGGGGCTGGAAAGCCAGGGAAGGAACTAGAACTCCCTCTCCCAGCTCTGGCCCCCTTGCAGGGCTTGCCCTCTTCAAGGGGAGAACCCTGAGCCTCAGAAGGGCCAGGCACCTGCTCCGGGGTCACGGGTACTATCTAGAACCCAGGACTCCTGCCTCCTAGATCGGGGCTTTCTTGACGGCAGGAACTCGCCCTTGCGGGCCCCTGGCGCAGTTTCTGTGGTCTCCTGGCGACTCCGCATCCCCGCAGAGCTGCTCCCTTCTGCCCGCTCTGGCCAGCGTTCCTGGTCAGCCCTGGAAAAAGGTGGCCTATGCTGCCACCTGGTGGTCACTCAGAGGTAGGGCGGCGCCACTTCTCTTGAAGGTAGCTGCACTGTCCTGGTAATTGATGGGCTGGGGCTGGCCCTGTTCTGGGGCATTGACTCCTTTGGGACTCTGGGACCATTAATGGTGGTATGTCTCATTCCACATCTGTTCTTCCTTCTGTCTTTCCCAGTCTCAGGGACTCAGCGTCCTATTGTCTAATCCAGAAGCCGGGGTTTTACCCTTGGCTCTTCCCAAGCCCTTTTGCCGTAAATCCAGTCTGTCCCCAGGTCCTGTCAAATCTACATTTTAGGCAGATATGGAATGTGTCCCCTGCTGTCCATCCCCAAGACCACGAGCCAAGTCCAGCCGCGTCGTCGTTCTCATTTGGTCTGCTGCAGCGGCCTCACATTCAGTCTCCCCACGCCAGCCTGTTGGTGATCCACTATCCACGCTGCATCTAGAGTGACCTTGCTGGGACCCACGGATACCTGACTCCTTGCTTAAAACCATCAGCGGCTCTCCATTGACCCCAGGACAAAGCTCAGCCTCTTTACCAGGGAACCCCTCTGGGAACAGTCCCTTACGGACCCCGAAGCTCCACCTCTCACTGGTTCCCCCAACCCCCTCTCCCCGAGTCGGGCAGTGTAGCACCGTGGTTTCATGAGTGGACTCTAGTGCCTGGCTGCTGCTTTCAAAGTTCACCTTTGTCATTTCATAACTGTGTGACCTTGGTCAGGTCACTTAACTCATTTTCCCAATCTGTAAAACAGGGTTGATGATAATAGTGCCTACCTCAGAGGTCTCTGTGAGGGTTAACTGAAATATCACGTAAGGAAGGAGGTGTGCCAAGTTTGGGCCAACTACAAGGTTGGAGGGTGCAGTCTCCACACAAGACCGTCTTCACATCTGACACCAACTTCAAGGTCAAGAGCTTCCCCAAACCACCCTCAGGTTCTATAATTCAATAGAAAGACTCACAACACTTACTGAAAACTGCTATAGGTTATTACAAGGAAAGGATACAGATTACGATCAGCCAAAGGGAGAGATGTGCAGGGTGGAGTCTAGAGAGTTCCTTTTAAGCTGAATCTTCCCTTGTCCTCTGCCCCCAGAATCAGGATGTGCTATCCTCCGAGCACTGATGTGACAGTATGTGCGCAGCATTCTGGGGAAGCTCAGCTGAGCCTTGGTGTCGGGAGTTGTTATTGGGGCTTCACCGTGTAGGCATGATTGACTGATCCATTGTCCATGTGGTCGGTCTCAGTTTCCAGGTTGACTGATATGGCAAGACCTGAAGCTCCCACACCCTAAGTCGCACTTTTGGACTGTCTGGCATGGCCAGCCCCCACCTTAAGACTATATAGCTGCGGCCCACCCTAAGGTATGATGAAAGCCTCCCGGCAAACAGAGACTCTCCTGTCAGACATAACATTCTGGGGGCCCAGAGACTACTTGCCAGAAGCCCAGGGCATAGGCAGACCTTTTCTTTAGGCAAGGCCAAATTCTTTACTACACAGAAGCATCTAGAACAATGGCTGGTATGTAACAAGTGTTATCAAAGTACAACTGACCCTTGAGCAACACGGGCTTGAACTGCACAGGTCCACTTATACGTGGATTTTTTTCCTGCCTCTGCCACTGCTGAGACAGCAAGACCAAACCCTCCTCTTCCTCTTCCTTCTCACCCTACTCAGTGTGAAGGCCATGAAGATGAAGACCTTTGTGATGATCCACTTCCACTTAATAAGTGGTAGATATACTTTCTCTTCCTTATGATGTCTTAATAACATTCTTTTTGCTGGCTTACTTTATTGGAAGAATAAAGTAATGACATATGTAACATATAAAAAATGTGATAATTGACTGTTTATGTTATTGGTGGGGCTTCGGGTCAATAGGAAGCTATTAGCAGTTAAGTTTTTGGGGAGTTGAAAGTTATCCGTGGATTTTTGGCTGTGCAGAAGTTGGTGACCCTAACCCCCATGTTGTTTGAGGGTCAACCGTATTAGCTGTTATCCTGCTTCAGCCACGGTCTATATCTCACAGCCCCTCGAATGGGGAACTCGCTGCCTCTGGGCCTTTGCACATGCTATTCTCTCTGCCAGGAACACTTTTTCTCTGGGAAGACCCTTGGGGCTGAGTTCGGTGCCCAGCATGTCCTTCTTCTTCTCCTCCATCCCAGGACTCATCCCATGGTGTTGCCTGGTTACTGTTCAATGCCCAGCTTCCTGTTCAGACTGTGGGCACCTGGGGGGCAGGGAAGCATCTGTCCTATTCATCCCCATTCCTGGTGCCCAGCACAGACCAAGCACCAGGAAACCGGTTACTAAGTTAAACTTTGAGCTCCCCACCATAGGACAGAACTTAAACACTTGATTAGAGCCAGAGAAAGGATCTGAAAATAGATCTGAAAATCTGGTGAAGAACCGTGGCCAGAACAGGGCATTTCTCTACTTAAAGATATTAACCATTTATTGTTATTAACACATCGAATGCCACACTAGAAAAAAAAAATTCTTCCTTGGGGCCATGGTGTCTTATTACAAAAGCAGAATAAAAACTTCAAAAACAAAACGATCCTAATTTAATGAAAAATTTGATGAAAAACAAAATTTATTGACTTCTATTCATTTAATTCACATTTTTAGAATTCTGCCCCAGAGACTGGGACCTGGCATGCTTGAGGTCCAGGCACGGGCTGAGATCCCCTCCCTGTCTTCCCCCAGCACTGCTGGCCAGGGCTGGGGTGGGGAGGGGGTGCTGGGGAAAGGGGAAGGAAGAACTGGCCCAGGCAGAGGTCAGCAGAGGGGCAGGCTGGGAGGGAGGGGGCAGGGAGGGCCTGGCCTTCTCAAGGCCTGGTGGAGGGAGCGGGGACACAGGGCTCCCTCTCTCTCTGGGCTCGTGGGTTCTGAGAAACGGGACACTGTCAGAGTTGGGGTCTGGGTGTCTGAATTTGACCTCTTGGGCAGATGGGACAGAAGTGAGGGCCCCACACTCCACCCTGAGAGCCTATGGGGGCAGGACCTGGGTCTGGGGTCGGGAGTCTGTATTCTGGCTTCTCTGTGTCCTTGGGCGACTCCTTCCCTCTCTAGGCGTCAGTCTCCCGGCTGCCAAATTGAGGTTGGGGCCCAGTGACATGAGGCCCCTTCCACAGAGCAGCGGGAGGCTGGGGACTCAGAGAAGGGGCTGGGGGAACTGGAGGTCAGGTCAGGAGGAGTCCTGGTGGCGTCTGTCACGGGCCCAGAGCCAAGTTCCTGCGCCTCCCCGCCCCTCCCAGCTTCTCCTCTGCCCACCACACAGACCACAGCCTCCTCTTCTCCTTTTCTATTTTCAGCCGTCCTAGAGTTCTGAGGAAGGCCCGGGCCTGCGCCTGCCTGCCCAGGAGCTCTGAGCTGCTGAGGGAGGCACCTCCAGAGCGGAGGGAGTACGGTCAGATGTGCAGCTCCAGGGGACAGCTGGGGCCCTGCTTCTGGGCTGGGGGAGGGGCCGCCCCAAAGCCGGAACTCTGAGGGGTCCTTTCCCTGCCCTTGCCTGCCTGCCTCCAGGGCACTGCTTCCTGCTGCAGCTGGGACTAACCAGGAGGCTGGCGGCGGGCGGGGCCAGGGAGGAATGCAGCCCTGGCCCTCCGCCAGAGGTTCACCATGACCAGGAAAGTCTCCTTGGCTGGATTCTAGATGCAGTCTGTTCACGCTCCAGTCCTGTCCCTCACGGCCGGCTCTGTTGCAGGAGGCCAAACCGCTGCTTCCTCCTCTCCCCTGGGCCTAACGACAGCTTCCTCCTGGGGCTCTCAAAACTGTGCTGGGGGTCCCGACCCCAGGAGTGGGAAGGGTTGGGGTCAGCTGTGGGTGACTCTCCCCAGAGGGACATCCAGAATGCTTCTTGTCCCTCTTTCTTCCTACCCTCCAGAGCATACATTTTACTGTGAGAGAGAGATAGAGCCAGAGACGTAGACAGCTCAACAGAGAGCTTGACAGGGCGGCACTGCTCTGAGATGGCGATGGCAGGGCACGACTGAGGCTTCTGCTCAGGGACATGGCTTCCGGGGGCAGGCACTGTTGGTCTCCCGCCCACCTCCCAGACAGCCCGATACCCAAATCTCCCTACTCTGGGTTCAGAGTTTGGGGTCTCCAGCCCCAGGAGGGCCTCACTATGATTCCACTAATGACCCTGGACAAGCCGCCTCCAACCTCTGGGTCTCAGTTTCCCTGCCAATAAAACATGAAGATTGGCCTAAACACCCTTCCAGTGCGAGTGTGTGTGGTGCCAACGTCCGGCTGGGAAGTCATTTGGCTTCTGGGCTCAGGAGGCCTCAGGCTCAGTCCAGCGGCCTCAAAGTGGTTCTCCGGCAGCCTGGGCTCACCTGCTGTTCCCCTGGTGGGGAAAGGGTGGAGGGAGGAAGGGATGGCGGCATTTTAGTTCCAGAGAAACAACACCCCAGGAAAGACTTAGAACATGAAGCAGATTGAACCAGAAAGAGAGACAGAGAGAGGGGGAAGAGCTGGCGAGAGGGAGATAGCAGCACAGAGATGCTCAGAGCGGAAGAGAGAGGCCAAGGCAGAGATAAAGAGAGAGGCCACGTACAGACAGAGGCAGAGATAATAAGAGAGAGAGATACGGAGACCAGAGCTGAGAGATAAAGGCAGGAGAAGGCGGACCAGGCTGTAGAGAAATGAGAAGACAGAGCCAGGGGGATGGAGCAGAAAAGCCAGGGGCAGAGTGTTCTGCTTCCTGGAGGTCAAGACAGACTCTGCTTTCCCCTGAAAGGTGCCCGGTCTGGCTGCCCCTCTTCTGTCCACCAAATCTCCTTTGGGACCGGAACTCTCCCTGCCCCCTATCCAAATCTGCTCCAGACCTCCCCTCCCTGGGCTCAGTGTGTGCAGAGGTGAGAACCCTCACAGGCCTGAGGCTTCGTGGCCTTGGGGCTTCATCAGAGGGTAGGGACAAATGGTGACATCAGGCAGGAAGAAAGGTCATCACCTGTATGGGGATGGGGGCAGGGTTGGGAGAAGAGCGAGGACATGGAAAGTCCAAAGGAGATTTTCCCTCTGTTTCTTAAATCAGGCATTAACTGTATGTCTCACTGTTTAGGGAACGGTAGGAAATCTGGTGGTGGGGATGGGGGGTGTGGGGGCGGGAGGGGGGTATTTTGTGTTGAGAGGAAAGAGGAGACACAAAGGGAGAAGAAAGGAGCTGGGCAGGGATGGGTTCGGTTGAGTTGAAGTATGCTGTGTTGGGTCGAGTGTAGCTGGCTTGGTTTGCGTAGAATAGAGCAGAGCTGTGTCGTGTCATGTTGAGACGGGATGGGTTGGATTAAGTTTAGTTTGGTTGAATGAATGGAGTTGGATTTGGGTTTGGTTGAGTGGAGATGAGCTGAGTTGCTCTGGCTTGAATTTAATAGGGTTAAAGTGAGTTGGGTTGTGTTGGGTCGGTTGGGTTGAGCTGAGTGGAGTCGGGTTGGATTGGATTGGGTTAGGTTGGGTTTGGGCAGGTTGAGCGGAAATAAGTTGAGCTGAGTTGGCTTGAGTTGAGGAGAGTTGAGGTGGGTTGAGGTACGTTGAGTTGGGTTGGGCTGGATAAGAAAGTTAGAAGACTCCTAGCGGACAGGAGTAAGGAGGAGTCCACGTCCCGGGAACTGCGTCTGGAGCCGCGTCTCAGGAAAGGGGAGTGAGATTCCAGCAAGAAGAGACCTGGTGAGGGGAGACGTCCAGAGCTGAGATCTAAGCAGATCCGTGAGTCTGGGACGGTTTGGCGTATGAACGATCTGTCTCAGTGTTTCTTCACTTTCTTTGTATTACTTTCATTTCCATCAGGGACGAGGCTCATGACGGCGTGGGAAGAAGGGAGCATCAGCATCTCAGCGCGTGTGCACATGTGTTCACACGTGTGTGCGCGTAACTTGAAAAAATACCCAAAGGTGGTTCTTTGCTTTTATTTATTCTTTTTGCCATTTTTTATTTTCAATTGATTAATAATGGTGTATATTTATGGGGTACAGTGTGATGTTTTGATCTGTGTATGCATTGTAGAGAGATTCCATCAAGCTAATTAACAAATCCATCATCTCACCAACTCTTCATTTTTTTGCGGTGAGGATGTTACAAATTTATACTTTTGGCAATTTTGAAATATACAATACATTATTATTGATTGTCACCATGCAGTGTGACAGGTCACTAAAACTTACTCTTGCAGTGTGGCTGAAACTTTGTATCTTTTGATCAGCATCTTGCCTTTCCCCATCCCTCTCCTTCCCCCTCCAGCCTCTGGCAACCACCTTCCTATTCTCTGTTTCTATGGGATTAGCTTTTTTAGATTCCACATATAAGTGAGATCATATAGTCATATGTTTTCCTGTGCCTGGCTTATTTCACTTAGCACAATGTCCTTCAGTTCCATGCACATTTTCGTGAATGTTTCCTTCTTTTCAAGGGCTGTATAGTATTCCAGTGTGTATGTATACATCACATTTTCTTTATCCATTCATCCGTGGCTTCCATATCCGGGCTATTGCGAATAATGCTAAAATAAACATGGGCGTGTGGATATCTCTTTGACATACCCCCAAGGCGATTCTTAAATGCCTCCTAGGCTAGAGCCTGGTCCAGTTGAGAATCTATATCCCATAGAATCTTCACTCCTGCAGAGAAGGACTTCCGTTTGGATGAATCCCTGGCAGAAAGATTTTTTAAGGAGAAGGAAGGGGGAGAACAAAGATCAGAAGGTTTCTCCTCTCACTCTCTTAACCCAACTCTTAGGCAGCAGCCTGTGAGGAAAAGGAAATGTAGTATTAATATTTATTGAGCACTAACTTAGGTGCTAAGTATTTTCACCTCCATTGTTGTATTAAATCCTCACAAAATACTTCCATTTCATAGTAAAGGAACTCTGGCCCAAGGAATTTAAGCAACAAAGCCAACGTCACACAACCTGTGTGATGTAAACCCAGGTCGGTGTGTTCTTTTATGCCAAGAGAGTGACAGAAAACCAAAAGGATGGTTTTGGTTGGCATGACAACCAAAGATGGCAGAGGAGGTGAGCGGGAGTGAGGAGCTAGAGCAAGGTGGGTGAACTGGTGGGTGAGTGAGCGTCAGAGGGTCCCCGAGTGCAGACACGGTGGGCCGAATGGTCAGTCGGAGAGGAGGTGATATGAGGGGGGTGGGCAGCCCAGAGACGCCATGTCAATCGAGGCCTAATCCTGGGAGCGCAGCCTCAGCTGGGCAGCAGCAGGGCCAGGTGTGGTGTAGGACCTTCAGCACTTGGGAATTGAGATCCTCCTAAGGAGCTTGGCAGGTGAGTTTTTGCAGGGAGGTTCCTGGCACTCTTCCCCATTTTTTGTCTTCTGTTCCTGAGGCTCCCTGAGAGTGGAGGACTCCAGGGGCCTGTCTGGAGGCTGGCCAAGAGGCCATCTTCTGGTGTTTGTGGGATGGGTGGAGGGGAGCAAGAAAGAGCCACAGAGCCATGAGGTCACTCCTGAGTGCTGGTGCTGGGTGTCCTGAGGAGACACCCAGTTCTTGTCCTGAGGGTGGCCGGGAGGGGGTTCAGGTTTGGGGGCTCTGGGGCACCCACAGAGCCTGCGCTCCTGTCCTCAGAGAGTGGGCGGCTGTGAGCGGGCAGCGGAACAGCCCTGTTCACCACCCAGTTCTTTCTTGTGGTCCTGTGGTCCCGGCTGGGTGGCTGGGTCTGCTCCTTCCCCAACGCCTCAGTGACTCACACACGCACCCTGGGCAGCCCTGTGAGCGAGCCCAGCTGGATGGCGAGGAGACTGACTCCTCACAGCAGGGGAGTCAGGGCAGTCCCTCCCTGTCCGGGCACCCTGACAGGTCGGGATCCCTGCATCTCCTTCACTCGCTTGTTCATTCTCGGCTTCAGAAATGTACATTGGCGGGCGGTGGGAAATACAGAGAGGCCAGAGCCTGGTTGTTCTGCAACTGCAGTTGAACAACCAGACGACTCTAGCTGAGTCACCTTATCTCTCTTTGCCGAGTTTCCTCATCTGTAAAACGTGCCTAATGTTCTCTTACCTGGTCACGAGGAGGATCAAATAGGAAAGTGTGTGTAAACTGTAATCAGGAGTTTATGGTTTATAGACATACACATGTGCACGTAAGAGAGTCGTTCATTTGCTCATTTATTTAACAAACATTGATGAGGCAGGGCCCTAAGTCTTTACAAGAATTAACTCACTTATTCTCACAACAACCCTATGAGGATGGTACTAGAATTGTCCCCATTTTATAGATGAGGAAACTGAGTCACGGAGGGGTTAGTAACTTGCTCAATGCCAATAGCTAGTAAATGGTAGAGGTGGGATTTACACCTTGTCCCATTTGACTCCAGAGCATTTCATTCATTCATTCAACAAACATTTATTAAGTGCTTTCTCTATGTTAGGCCCTGGGCCCACAGAAAGGAACCAGGCTTGTCAGGGTGGTTGTGGTTCTCATCTCCTAGAGCTGGAGGTCGGATATGCGGGAGGCAGTTTTTGGTTGTTGCCATGACTGAGCTTGCTGTTAGCCAGCTAAGTTTTCTGCCCTGTGCAGGGCAGTCCTACGCAAATTGCCAACAGTGCCCCATTGAGAAACAATTCCAGGAAAGAGCACAGGCTTTGGAGTCATTGCAGACCTGGGCTGAATCCCAATTCTGCCATTCCAAGACTGTGTGACTTGGACAAGTCGCTTCACGTCTCTGAGCCTCAGCTCCCAGCTCTGAAAAACATGGCTGGAGACATTATATATGGGAAGTGCCCAGCCGTATGTGACATGTCTTGGTTACTCAATGCACATGAACGTCCTTTCCTGCTCCGGCAACTACCAGGAAGTGCAGGGAAGAAGCAGCTTTGGCTTCCAGCATCCCCTTCTCCCTCTGTCCTGGGGAGGCTCTGCCGCAGGCCGGGCTCTGGACTTGCAGGGCTCTCTCATGCCCATGACCCTTCCCTCCTCTCTCCATCCAGGCCCAGGGCCCAAGGCCAGCAGGGCGACCTAACCCACCAGCTCCAAGGCTCCAGGCGAAAGCCACTTCCCCTCTTGGAGCCCTGGCTTCCCTGGCTGTCCTATGGAGAAATGGGGTGCTGGCGGGCAGCAGCTGTTTCTGCCAGCTCTGCATTCCTTCTCTCTTCTTTGGATAACTGTACCCAGTTTTCTTTTGGGGAACATCTTGCCCCCACTCTCAGTCACACGGGCACAGGGTCTAGGACTGGCCAGTCAGGATCAGGACATTCCATCTTCCTGGCCACAGCTGTCGGTCCAGGGATGGGCACACGAGCTAAGCTGGAGCGATCAGATGTGTCCCAGGAACTTTTCTTGGGACTGCCTGGGAAGAGGCATCTTCTCCTCATACGAGGTTGGAGCATGACAATAGTGTAAGCCCGGAGCTGCCTGAGTCCCCTGTGACGTCACCTGGGAACGCCTGCCTGAGAGTGAAGCTAAACGGGGAAAAGAGAGATGAGAAGGAGAAAGAGATGAGAGAGAGAGAACCTCACACGACACCTGAATGCAGCCATGCCTGTCCCTAGATTTTCAGCTTGGGAAACAATACTTGCCCTTCTTTTGCCAAAAGCAGTTGGAATTGGGTGGCTGTCACTGGTAATGGAAATGGTCCTGACTTACTCAGGGGCTGACCATACCTCCATCAAAAGGTAGCTGTGTGGATCAAAGGAGAAGAATGTTTTTAAAAATGTTTGTAAAAATGTTTTTCCAAATTGTATGCAGCCAAATGATGGAGAGTTATTAATGAGGCGGTAAAGCAGGCACACACATTCCATGCAATGATGAGTCAGTCCAGTTCTGTTTGAAAGGCTGAAGAGAATGGACTTTTACAGCTCCTGCCTGGGAACTGAAGACTTAGCTCTTCACAAGTGGGAATTCTTCCTCCCTACATTTTCAGTTCATTGGGTACAGGTTCCCAAAGGATGGGGTGTTCTTGCATTGGGGCACAACTGTTCCTTATGCGACTTATTCTGGGGTTGGTCACCTTACAAGAGGCCACAGAACATGGAGGAAAGGTACCTGGCCTATCTGGGCAAGTCTTTGTCTTTTGGTGAGTCTCTGAGTCTGTCGCCAGAATGGGGCTGCATTGGGCCTCTCTTAGGGAGCGGCTGGCTCTGACCCACGGTGGCCCTGCTACTCTCAGACCTTATCCCAGGACACAGGAAATCTGCTCGCCTCTGGAGTCTGTGCCCTGTGCTTGTTCCTGGGTTTTCCAGAGAAGCCACATGGGAGAAACCACAGCCCATGCCAGAGAGAGGCTCTTTCTGGAGCCGGACAGACGCTGCAGGCTGGCTGGTCCAATCTGCAGTTCCGACTCCCTGTCCCTTGCCTTCTATTCTAAAGAGTTAACTTCCTGACCTCCTCTGTGGCCAAGTGTGGCCACGTGACACAGTTCTGGTGAAGGAGCTGGAAGTGGAGAGCTGCCTCTTCGCTCTCCGATCTTCTTCTGCCTGGAACATGGGCGTGAGGTGTGAAGCGCAAGGATGCCGCACCGTCTGACGCTCACGATCGAGCGGCTGCAGCAGGCCCGGGCTGCTCACCTCTGGGCTTCTTGTCATTTGAGAAAAAGAATCCTCTCTCCTTTTCTTTTTTTGGTGTAAGCCTCTAGGTTTGGAGCTTTTGTTATATGCAGCCAAATACATTCCTGATACACTAAGCTAGCACTTGCCTGCGACCATTCTCTTAAATTCTTTCTAGGTGTCTAGTACAAGTTTTTTTTTTTCCTCCCCTGGATCTAGTACCACAGTGACAGAATTAGATTAATTAGATGATTATTAATTACAATAATTCTACCACTAATGATTATTTACTGAGTGCCTCCTGAATGCTAGAGATTGAGCTAAGTTATTTTATCCTCCCAAGTGTCCTGGGAAATAGATACTATTATTATCCTCATTTTCAGATGAGGAAACTGAGGCTCGGAGATGGCAAATGACCGGCTCAAAGTCACACAGCTAGAATATTGGAACTGGGCTCTGAACACAGGTCCATGTGACTCCAAAACCCCTGCTCCTCACCTTCAGCACGTCTAGTTCAACAGACTTATTTAACAGGTAGGGAAACTGAGGCCCAAGAGGAAGAGTTCCTTGTCCGAGGTCACACAGTGATTTCACGGGATCATTTATAAGAAATCATATCCTCTGTGTCCCCATTCCAGAGCTCTTTCTATGATATCCTGCTGCTTAGCAAATGACAGGGCTTGAAGTCTAGGCTAAGTCTGGTGGCAGTGGGAGCTATTGAAGGTTCTAAGCAGAGTTAGGAGGGAGTTTCACATGCAAAAGGAGGGCTGTGGAAACAGCTCCTCTTCCCTTCCTTCAGCTGTGGTGGAGGAGGAGGGGGATGAGGGGTCTGAGGTTTTACAGCCCCAGCAGCCTCCTGAACAACTGTTGCCCTTTAGCCAGACAATGGCTTTTTCCCCTGGCTCCTCCATCACAGACGGCTGGGCCCTCTGATCCTGGGAGCTGACGTCTGATGCTCTGCAGATTACGCTGATGGTGGAGGCGGGCTGGGGAGGATGCCAGTGGCGTGACCACTTGGCCATCCTGTGCCAGTCAGATGGCGCCAGCTGCCTAGTGAAGAGGTCTGTAGGACAGGGGACCCTGCAGTGGAAACTCCCCGGATGAACTTGGGGACTCTCCACTTAACCAAATCTCCTGCTTGTTTATCTTTCTTCTTGGCCCGCCCCCACCAGGATTTGGGTGTTTGTTTTATAGATTCAGGGTTTGGGATCCAAGAGAGCTGGCGATGGGGTGTAGCAGGGAGTTAAGCTTGTAAATGTTGAAATCAAACAGACCAGGGCTCAAAGCCCAGCTCTACCACCTATATAGCCTGTGGCCTTTAGCAAGTCAGTTAATTTTCCTGTTTACAAAAATGGGGACAAGAAGAAAATCTACCTCATGGGGCTGTTATGAGTTAGAAAGGAAATGATGCACCCAAAACCTTCAGCATAATGTCTGCCACATGGTAAGTGCTCCAGAAGGGGTTATAACTCCTCTCCTTCCTCCTCACTGCATGATCTAGGGAGATCTTTGAGCCTAAGTTTCCTCTTTTGCATAATGGGGATCACGCTACCTTCCTCTTGGAGCTGTTGTGAGGATATCAATGAGAAAGGGATGTAAAAACATATTGCGACTCTCAGTCCTTAGCTTCTCAGCTGAGCTATGTTGCTTAAATTGGACCTCCCCGTCCCAGCCACCCAGCCCTACACAGGGCGTTTCTGTTTCCTCTTAACTCCACTGGCTGGTGATGCTGGGGCTTAGGTACATAGTACCTGGTATTCCAGAACAAAGGGTTTGGGCTTTGAAACCTAATCCTTACTAGCTGTGCACCTGGGCAAGCCTCTCCAGCTCTGCACCTCACCTTTTGCTCTGTCAATGGAAGGAAGTGACGATACTGACATCACGGTGCTGTTGAGAAAAACCACACATAATAGTGCATTGAAAACACATGGTACTCTGCCCAGCACATAGTAGATATTCAAGAACTATTGGCCATTATTATTACCTCCAGTGGTCAACCCTAGCCTGCTACCGAGTAGGTAAAGTGGAGCAGAAAGAGAATTTTCCATGGAACCCTCCTGCTCAGGTAGGGAACGGAAGGGAGAACTAACATTGAGATCATACCTGAGGCTGGGGATGTTCACCTAGACCTTACACAATAACTCTTGCAAGAATGGAATCATTAACCCCGTTTTGCAGACTGAGCCCCATGAGGGGCACTTAGCTGCTCTCAGCCACACTGAGAGCTGGTTGGGGGGAGCTGGGATTTGAAGAGACGTGGGGTTGATTCCAGAGCCGTCCTGTCTGGCTGTCAAGATACCTGCAGAGGTGGGGCTGGGTGGGGCAGTGTCTATGAATGATTCAGGTAAGAGTCAGCTCCAGTCTTCCAAATAATGGGTGGGGCCCAGCAGGGGTGAGCCCTCTCCAGGGGCATTAAAATCTAGGCTCTAGCTAGGGTGAGCAGGGGGCGGGGGTATGCAGAGAGAGAAACCCCATCCCTTATTACCAGGGGCTGTAGGGCAAGGGATCCTTGCTGCCTCAGCAGGGAGGGGCTCAGGAACTGAGATGGAGCTGGACCTGTGGGGCTGTTGAGGGTGCTTGCCTATGGGCCCGGCTGAGAAGGCAGGGAAACTGAGGCAGGCACTGACACTCTTGGTGGTTGTCATAACTGATGGGTGCGTTGGCAGTTACCTTGATGAAACTGGCCCTGAACCCTCACTCCCCCATAGAAGGTCTATATTTTTTCATGTATTTACTACTCATACTCATTCATTTCTTTATTTAAGCAGCCAGCATTCCTGGGATGTTTTCTACCTGCCAGATCCCGTGCTCAGCCTTGGGGAGACAAGATGTTCATAGTCCAATAAGGTGAGCGAGGGACAACACAATCCACTGTGGCACTGCTGTGGCCAGGGAAGGCACAGGAGCTTCCTAGAGGAAAGAGGAGGAGGGAGGCATGTCAGAGTGTCTCAGTGTCCCAGGGGACACTGGAGCTGGCCTTGCCCAGCAAGTGGAAGCTCATCATCCTGAGGATTAAAGAATTTCCCTAGACATTTAGGCCATAGGCTTTGCAGTGGAGGGACAGGAAAAGGTGGCCCTGTGCTGTGGACCCTTCTCCAGGGCTAGACCTGACCTCCTCCTGTGTATCCAGTTGCATGCTGGACCCCACCCCTGAGGTGGTTCAAACACCAGAAGTCCAAGTCCAAACTTCACTACCCCAGCCAGCCCCTCAGCAGCAAGCCAGAAACCTGGGTGTCCTTTATACCTCCCTTCCCCCCCGCTTCAGTGCTAATTGGTCACCAAGACTTGGCATTTCTGTCACCATTTCTCTTGTCTACCTCCCCCCAACCCTATCCTCTCGGTCTGGCCCTGTCCCCAGAGGGCTGTGCCAGGTTCTGCCTGCTGTCTCAGCCTCCGTCCTCTCCTTCCTTGTGTCCATCTTGAGATCTGCAGTGCTGGTCACGGGGCCTGGCCATGGTGAGGGCTCCATCCCTCTATGTGAAACTGGACCATCTTCAGAGGCCATCTGATCTGCTCATTCTGTTGTTCAAATGGGGAAACAGAGGGCCAGAGAGGCCCAGAAACTTGTCTAAGGTCACACCATGGAAGATGTGAGGCTTGAACTCAGTTCTCCTGATTCCCAGGTGAAGCCTCTTCCTCGCCGACACCAGGGCCACACAAGTGCTTGCTGTTTTGAGTGCAGGTAGGTGGCTTGGGAGTAAGGAGTCAGCAGAAAGTACAAGTGTGGTAACTCGCTGGGACCAGTGCCCAAAAGGAGGGAGGGCCTGGGAGTGGATGATGGAACCTCATGCAAGCCCTTCTCTCCTTTCTTAATAACTAGAAAAGTCCCCTTTTCTTCAGGCACCTGGACCCCTAAATATACACCCTGACCCTGTCCCTTTTGCTGATGATCCCATCTCCTTGCCCTGGCTGAGTAGGTACCAGAAGGCCCCAGTCTGGGGTGGCGTGGAAGGCTGGACCCTGTCCTAGTCCCCCCAGGGCCCCAGGCCCTTGATCTGTCCCATCACTCCCTGAGTCTGTTCTGGCTCGCTCTTTCTCCCTAGGGCAGCTGGCTTTTGTCCCAGTGGATCATGGGAACAGCCTGGGTGGGGCATAGGAGGAGTTCCCCGCAGGTCTCACCTCTGCCACCTGGCATGGTTCCTACCCTGCATCCAGGCTGCCTGGGAGCTGGCACAAGAACCTCTGTGGGGCCCACAGGAGGGCTGGGTGTGCTGGGGAAACTGAGGGAGAGAACCTGTGAGTGTGGGGACCAGGAGACTCTGTGTGACCTTGGGCCTGAACCTTCCGCCTTCTAGGCTCGGTTTCCCCAGCTGTGAAAAAGGGGAGCTGAGACTGGGACTCTGTAAAATCAGAGTTGGCTGTTGAGTCCAGCTAGAGCACCAACAGGGGCCAGCCCTGGGATCTGAGTTTGGGGAGCTTTAGAAAAATCGTTTCCTGATAACTGAGCACCTACTGCATGCTGGGCACTGCGCCCAGAGATCTGTGTGCATTACCTCATTGAATCTTACACCCGCCCTCTGGATGGCTTTTGTTTGTGCCATTTTATAGATGAGAATACGGAGAACCAGAGAGACGAATACCTTGTCCAAGATGACACAGCTGTAAGCGGTGGATTCTGGATTTGAACTCAAGTCTCCTGGACTTAGAGCTTGTGCTCTTCGTTTCAGGCAGAGACCTGTAGCCTCAGAGGACGGAGTCCAGCCCTTGGGGAGGATTAAGCCCTTCCGGTTGGATCTGCCCGCGGAGCAATGAGTTTCCCGTTCAGGAAACCATGTGCAGGCCAGGCTGGACCGCTTGGCTTCCAGCCCTCTCTCCTCTGTGCAGGGCAAGGGTGTGTGGTTCAGATAGCCGCTTCCATTCTCGGTTCTGTGCCCAGGCCGTGGGTGACCTCAGTGTTGCACATCGTCTCTGAGCCTCAGTTTCTTATCTACCAAATGGACGCATTTCTGTTGCCACAGGGCTTTAGAAGCCCAAGCGCTCAAGGATCTCGGGTGAAAAGCCGCCTTAGCGGTGATCATGCAATAATTAATAAAGGGTCTCGGCTGGGGCGGGAGCAGAGGAAGTGAGCGAGCGGCGGCCGAGGTGACAGCTGGAGGGAGGGGCGGGGGTGGAGCCGGGGATGGGTGGGAGGGGGCGGGCCGGAGCTCCGGGGCAGTGTTAGAGACGCACCCAAGAAGCCTGCAGTCTGTGTCCCGCACCCGTCACTGCCCGCGCCATGAGCCGTGAGTCCCACCCCGGTGCCCTGCCCGCCCAGGAATCCTCTTGGCCTCCTGGAGGAGCCTTGAATGCCAGGCTCAGCCCCGCGTCTCTCTCCTCTGCAGGGAGGAGTCTCTCACTCCGCTTCTCGCTGCTCCTGCTCCTGCTGCCGCCGTCCCCGGTCCTCCTCGCGGACCCCGGGGCGCCCACGCCAGGTAGGTGGCCCCCTCTACCCAGGTGCAGCTCCCTTCCCTCCCCTGCCTCCCCTTCAGCGGGCCCAACTTCCCCTTTCTGTTCGCGGTGCCTGGGAAAGGGGAGGGGGACTGAGTCTGATGGCGGGATGGGGGCTCTCTGAAGACCCCAGGGGGTGTGGCCTTGGCTAATGGGCTACCGGGGTCTTTTTTGGGAAGGTGGCAGACTGGGATCTCGTGCCTGCATGAGGAGAAGGGACAGCCCCCCGCATCCCCCTCACCTGTTCTGGGTCCCCAACTGTCCAAGCCGCCTCCGCCCCCAACAACCCCGCTGTTTCCTGTGGGGCCCTCTTTCAGAGGAAGCGCGGGGCGCCCAGGGGAAAGCGGGCTGGCGAACGAGTTCTCTTTCTCCAGCCTCTAACCGTCTGGGAACCCATCCTGACTCCCAGCCCGGGTGGAGAAGGTCTCCCCTGGTGAACACCCTGGGTGCACCAGCCATTGGGGAGGACGGGAGGTAGAAGCACATTTACAGAGCCCAGCTGCCTCCTCTGGGATCTAGCCCTCAGCTAGGACGTCCCCACTGAGCAGATGAGGAAACTGAGGCTCAGTAGGTGTGACAACCCCTCACCCCCAGGCTCACACAGTACATGGTGGGCTCAGGATTTGAACTCAGGTATCTGACTCCAGACACTTTGCAGATTCTTTACGGAAAAGCTTGCCCTCCCCCTCCCCACAAGGGACCCTGGGCCCTTTGGGTTTCATCTCCCAGAGTTTATTGCAGACATTCCACCCCTCCCTCCTCCATGCGTGTACCAGGTGAAGGAATTCAGCAACTCACTTAGCCAACCTCCCTCCCCCAGCTCACTGTGTGTGTGTGTGTGTGTGTGTGAGCATGTGCACTCATGCACGCCCAGGCTGGACATAGCTTCCTCCAGCACCTGGCTGTGTGACCCACCCCTCTCTGGGTCCCCATAGCTTCCTCCAGCATCTGGCAGTGTGACCCATTTCTCTCTGGGCCCCCATTTCCCATCTAAAAAGAGGCCAAGAGAGAGTGGGAGGGGGCGGAGGGAGTCTGAACTTTCTGCCCCGGCTCTAGGGATGCTACAGGGATTTGATGCTCAGAGGAGACAGGAAAGATACCTACATGTACCTCAGATCAGATCAAGTTTCCTGGAGGAGAGGATTTGAGTGGGCGGCATTTGGGGATGCCATGGAGAGGTCAGAGGGTGCTCTAGGCAAGGGTTTGGGTTGGGAAAAGCCTGGTTTGTGGATACAGGAGGAAGATGCATGTGCCCAGCACTTTACAGTTTACAAAGGCTGGCTGTGAGCATCCACTTCTTTGGCCCTGCCAGGGAGATGTGTTAGACCCATTCTACAGAAGGAGACTCTGAGGTCCAGCCGGGGAGAGCCCACTTGTTTGGGGCCCCACAGTGAGTGAGTAGCTGAGTTAGGGCTGATTAGGCTGCCTCAACCACCCATCTTGTCAGTCCCCGATCAGCCCAGCACTTCCTCTGAGGCCCTATCCAGCCCCATGCAGGCCCCCCGGGGTACGCAGGGCCCTGCCCCATCTTTATTTATTTTTTCATCTGCTCACTAATGCACAATGAGCCATGGTCATGCCATTTTGGTTTTTGCCTTTTCTTTTTTTTCCCTCTTTATTTTTCATTTGCATATACTCATGGGGCACAAGTGCAATTTTGTGCTACATTGATATTAACATATTGCTGGCGTTTGCCTTTTCTACTTACTTTTATATGATTAATGTTTAAACGGAAGTTTTTTTCATTTCTGGGGGCTTGCTTTGTGCCAGTCGTTGGCTGGGGCCTGGAGACACAGAGCTGGGAGGATTACAGTCTGATGATGGAGACAGAAATGTCAACAGGCTGTCATACAAGGGGATCAGGGCCATGCTGAGGGGAGTGCAGGGGTGTGTGGGGCTCAGGGAGGGAGCAGCTGCCTCTCAGTTCGAAGAATTGAGGGTGACTTCTTGGAGGGAGTGACATTGGAACTGGACCTGGAAAGGGGTAGCAGATGGGGGAGACTTGACTATAAACATCATAAGTGGCAGTTGGGAGCAGGAGGATGAGGATGGACAGATGACATGGGGGCGAGACTGGAGGCCGGGAATGCAGTATGAAGGCTCCTGCAAAGATCCAGGGAAGAATGGGTGACAAGAGGGGTACAGGGGCAGGAGGTCAGGGCTGCCTTCACACCCCAAGGCTGTGAGTACACTGAGAAGATGAAGAGATGAGGCTGCAGACCCACCTGAGAGGGCAGGTGGAGGTGAGCTTGTTGCTTCTGCCTCTCTGGTGGGGCAGGAGGTGGAGTTAGCTTGGAGACAAGGCTGTGCCGGCCGATGCTTAATGCTCAAGTTCTTCCCCTCTCGCCCCTGGACTTGGCTTAGGGCTGGCTCCCTGGGTAGGGATAGGGCACACATGATGACCACAGCTGCCCTCCAGACAGAGGAGCAGGAGGCCAGCTAACGCTGGCACATGGGCTGGGGATCCAGCAGTGCCAAAGCCTCCGTGTCACCTGCTGTCTCCTATCTCCAGTGCCGGCTGGGTCTGCGGGCCAGGCGGGGGCATCCTCCCCAGCTAGGCTTTTCCAGCTGCTGGGTCCCACTGTCTGGGCCTGGTGCGCTGGTGCTAGGGGTAGGGACTGGGGCCCGGGCCTGGCTAGTCAGGGCCCCTTTTTTCTCTTTGGCTGCCAGGCCCCTGGAGCTTCTCTAAATATTATTCTTAGGGTATTTGCGGCCAGCTTCCTTACTGGGCCCTCTTGCAGGCTGCTCCCTCTGCATCCCAGACTACTTGGCGTTACGCGGCTGTGCCCGTCCCTTTGTCACGCTCAGCCCTGGGACTGGAGCCCTGACTCTCGGGCTGGGGGATGTTGCCTTGCCCGAGTCATTGCAAAGGGTCTGGAGCCAGGCAGTCCTGGATGGCCGTCATCTGGGAATGTGGACTGACTGCTTGGCCTTTGGGTCCCACGTGCCTCGTGTGCAGTGTGGGTGCACTGGTCATCCCCACCTCCAGCTGTCTTGAGGACTCAGTGAGAACAGGCTCAGTGAGAACAAAGCTCTCTTCTGACTGGGCAGGGGAAAGGTATTGGTGCAAATAACGGAGAGGGTTAGACCGGCTCCACCCAGAGGGGAGAAGGGGACAGGGTGGCAGAATGGAAGGCCTCCTTTGAGCCTGCCTGCTCATCCCTTTTTTCATGGGATTTACAGGAAAATGAGGCCTTGAGGGTGGAAGAGGTTTTTCCGAAGACACACGGTCAATAAGAGCAGCCACTTTCTAGCACACATTTCCGGAGCACCTGCTTGCAGCCTGGCCCTGTGCTGCCTGTGGGGGGCTCAGTATGAATTAGACTTGGTGCCAGCATCTCCCCAGTTCTCTTTCTTGATGAGCAGGGGTGTCCTGCCTGAGCACAGGACTGGGTTGGCATGAAAGCATGCAGGATTGGAGTTAGAATGAAGGAAGGCCTTCCTGTATGAATAGTTCCCAGAGGTCTGGTTGGGGCAGGACCTCTGGGGTCCTCCTTTCATTTGTTCAGGATTTTCAAGGTTCACCTTGAAGGAACAGTAACAAACCTACCTGGGGGTCATTCCCAGCCTGTGGCTCAAAGTGAGTCTCCCTTCCCATGTCTTCCCCAAATCAGGCCTGGGCTCCTCCAGGAGGAGGAAGGTAAGGGAAGAGAAGCGGGTTTAGGTCTTGGCTCTGCAACTTCAAAGCAGCAGGGTCTGAGCAAGTCTCCTGCCTTCCCTGTGCCTGGCATTGCTCATTGAGCAATGCGGAGTCTCGCCCCCCTCTCCCTGGGGTGTGCAGGGCAGACAGATGAGGGGTAAATGTGAGGTCCTGGGCTTGGTAGGCTAGAGCCCTGGCTTCCCCTGCTGGACAGTGGCAGGACGTCCGGCTGGCGCCAAGCAGCACTCAGTCTCCTCTCGGCCCAGCCTGCCACCCTGGGGCCCCAGCGGCTGCTGCTGTCCTTGCTGGGAGAACTTTCTCTTCCGCGGGGCAGCTGGTGTTTATGGAAAGAACGTGGGGGAGGGGGGGCTGGACAGCCAGGCTGGGAGGGAGGAGCCTCCACTGAGTTCAGCCTCTCCTGGCAGGCGAGCGATGCGGACAGCCACTTGAGGTCTGCAGCGTGCCTGCCGGGCAGCACTCTGGGGCTGTACACAGCAGGAAGCCTTCCGGTGGGACCTCAGAGAGCTGCTGAGGGCTGGGAAGATGATGGACTCTTTGGCCAAGCTGGGGGTAGCCAGTCTCCTCACTGCGTTTTATTTATTCCACACACGTTTGTTAAGCTCTGGCCACCACATCTGGACCCGGGACCTGGGTTGAGCCCCAGCTGTGTGCGCGGCCTGTGTCAGGGAAGGCGAGGCCTCTTTTCTGGGAAGCCTGTGGTGGACAGCAGGTCGCACTGGAACCCGGAGCCAGGCGGGGACGGGGGGAGGAGCGAGTGTGGACATGCAGGGGAGGCTTTCTGGGGGAGGCAAGGCGTGCTCTCAGTCGAGAGGGTCAGGTGGATTTGGAGGAATTTATCAAGGAGGAGCTCCATTCCCCGTAAAAGATGGATGAGTGTGTCAGGCTTGGGTTTGAGGGAGGGGCTGCCACAGAGTGCTTGGGCTGGAGGGACTGCTGGAGCCCTGCTGTGGTGGGGACCAGGGAGTTGAGCCTGGCGGGGCCTGTGCCTTTAGCAGCGCCTGTGCCCTCTGAGGGGTAGGACTGGGCCTTGTGTGCCAGAGAGGGGAGCAGGGCGGTGGGGCGCAGGGGCCATGAGCAGAGTGTCTTGAGCAAAGAGGAATGCGCAAGGAGGAGCGTCCGCGCAGGGGCGAGGAGTCCTTCCTTGGAGGCATCAGATCCCTGAGCCAGCTGGGGCATCATCTTGAGGCTCCTTGGCCTTTCTGGGCCTGTGGTCCTGCCTGCCAGGTCCATCTGGGGCAGCCTGATAAGACCTTTCTGTCCCGCCTTCCTTCCATCTGTCCCTCCCCCCACTGCCCTGCGGGGGCCACACAGATGCTATTGTGGGGCTGTGGCGTGTCACCAGGGCTTAAGCAAAATTATTTGCATGATTCCTGTGACTCTTGCTTGTTTGTATATGTGTGTGTGGGGTGGGGTGTGGTGTGGGGAGGCGCTGGGGGCCCAGAGTGACCCTGCCCAGGCCAAGTCCTGTGCTGCGAAGTGAGGACTGCGATGGGGGCGGGGTGGGCGCAGGCCTTGCCCAGGGTCATGTCCTCTGATCACAGCACCTGGGATGACTACCGGTGTCACCCTGGGTTGTTCTGGCTTTTGCTACCCCATAATCAGTGGTACAAAGAATAGAAGTTCCCTGTGACTTTGTCCCTGAGCCCAGATAAGGAAATGTGTTCGTAGGAGAGAGCCTGGCGTTTTCTGTGTCGGGCCAGGGAAGGAGCCTCCTGCTCTAGCCGTGAGTCCTGAGGCTGCCTGGCTCTGTGCTGTGCCCTCCGCCAAGTCGCCACCTTTCCCTGAGGCTCAGTCCCCAGGTCCCCACGCTGAGCAGCGAGGGGTCTGTGCGTGGGGTGGCGGGTGCATCCGACTGAGCCTGAGGAGTCTCTGACTTTGCTGCTGGGGAATCACTGAGGCAGTGCAGATTTGGGCGAGGGGCCGATGGTCAGATGCAGGGAGGGACTTCCTTGTGGGGTTCTCCAGGAGGCAGGAGGGTGATGCCAGGGCTCCATTCTCCCTTCAGGAGATTCTTCCTGTCCCCCCAGTTCCCTTGGTCTGTGACTGTCGTCAGGGTCCTAGAGCCTGGACCCAACCGGACTTGGTCTGGGCCTGTCAGGAATGGGGGCTGAGGCAGCTGGGACTCCCGGCTCCCTCCCTCCCCTCACTCCCCACGCTGTCCCCAGAGTTCTGGAAAACTTCTTCCCTTGGACTTGATTCAGCGGTCCCCAACCTTTTTGGCACCAGAGACAGATTTCACGGAAGACAATTTTTCCACAGACGGGAGTGAGGAGAGGGGGCTGGGGTGGGAGGGCCGGGGACGGCGTGGTGGAGTGGGGGGGAGAGGCGGAGATCAGGTGGTAATATGCTGCCCTGTTTCCTAACAGGCCAAGGGCCCATGGGTTTGGCGACGTCAGACTTGATTGTGGAGTCTGTGGGCGTGGAGTGGAAGTGAGGGGATGGGCATTTGGTCTGGTGTGACTTGCTGGGTGACCTGTCTGGCTGTCACTTTTTCTGGCCTCAGCTTTTGCATCTGCAAAGTGGGTATTATGATACCTGCTCCTCCCTCTCTTCTGCAGAAATGGAGGGATGGTGGGAGGTCCCATTTTCCCAGTGCCCAGGTGCTCAGAACTTGGGGGCTGGTCTGGGATAACCCCCCTTCCAGTCCTTGTTCCTTTTCTGAACCCCACCAGCCCTGCCCTTGCTGCTGGGCTCTGACGAGGCAGGAAGTGAATGCTAGAAGCCTGTGGCTGCAGTGTCTTATCACTGTTTCATAACCTTCCATGCCATAGCCTGGGGGCTGGACTCTTCCCCTGTCCTCTTTGGTGGCACTAGGGAGGGAGGGGACTTCCCGTGGGGACCCGGATGTGGCCTGAGCTGGAGAGCCAGAGTGGGTCCTAGGGGCGTTATGTTCGTGGCTGTGGGAAGAGGGAGGGCCCTTAGGGGAACTCTGAAGTTCAGAGAAGGGTCGCTCAGTGCTTTAAGACAGACCTGTGACTTGAGTGCATGCCTCTGGCCCCTCATTTGCCCATCCAGGGCTGGGTGGGGTCAGGAGGCCACCCTCACGTGGTCTCTGATCCCCGTTTCTCACCCACAGTGGACCCCTGTTGTTACTATCCGTGCCAGCACCAGGGCGTCTGTGTGCGCTTCGGCCTTGACAGCTACCAGTGTGACTGCACCCGCACGGGCTATTCCGGCCCCAACTGCACCATCCGTGAGCCAGGACTCCAGCCCTTGCTCCTCTCCTGGGCCTCTGCTCCCCTGGGCTCGTCTCCCCAGACCCCCATCTCCTGCCTGTGTCTCTGGCCATGGCCCCGTTCTCCTTCCTTGCCTGGTTTTGCCCCTCTCCCTGACCTGACTCCGGCATGAGCCCTTGCTCCTGGTCCACCCCACTCCCTGGTTCTGGGCTCTGCGGTGTCTTCACACCTGCCCTGAGCCCTGTCCTCATGCCTGGTTCTGGCTCTGTTGTGTTCCATCTGTACCCCCTGCCCCATGGGTGCCACCCTGTTCCATCCTGGCCCTGGTCCTCAGTCCCCATCTTCCACCCTGGCTGCTTCTGATCCTGCCAGGAGGCCCCAACTGAGTAGCTCCCAATGCCCCTGCAGCTGAGCTGTGGACCTGGCTCCGGATTTCTCTGAGGCCCAGCCCCGCTTTCCTCCACTTCCTGCTCACTCATGGGCGCTTGTTCTGGGAGTTTGTCAATGCCACCTTCATCCGAGACATGCTCATGCGTCTGGTACTCACAGGTCGGTGTGGGGCAGGGCCCCCCTAATCTGGGGGAGCAAGAAATCCTGCCAGTTCTTGGGATTCTTGGTGTTTGATAAGGGCAGTGGGTGGGGAGGGTCTATGATGCCAGATAAACAAGCCCCAACCCAAGAAGAGGTGGGGAAGGGGCACTCTGGGAACTGGGGTAGGAGCACCCTGTCACCATTATTTTTGTTCTCTGCAGTGCGTTCCAACCTTATCCCCAGCCCCCCCACCTACAACTTAGCACATGACTACATCAGCTGGGAATCCTTCTCCAACGTGAGCTATTACACCCGCATTCTGCCTTCTGTCCCTGAAGGCTGCCCCACGCCTGTGGGGTCCAAAGGTAATGGGACTGGAGTAAGAGGCTGGGCCTTGGGGTCACAGGAGGCGCTCAGTTCTCCTCTTTGGGAAGAGCAGGTAGAAGAGCAATTGTTGACCCATTCCACAGATGGGTGGACCAAGGCAAGACATAGGGCATGTTCAGAATCAGGGTTGAGGGCAAGCAAGGGCAGCAAAGGGTCTTGCCTGAGGTCACCTAGAAAGTCAGTGGCAGAATCAGACTAATGTCTCCATAGTTCCAGGGTGCCCCTTTGCTGGAACCTTGTCCTGCTGCAGTGGGAGTGACTTAAGGGTTGAAATAGAGAAAGGAATGAATAGTGTGCTATTTATTAGGTACTAATTCTGTTTGGTTCTTTCCTAATGTAAATAGTTTCCCATGCTTTATCAGTATAGGGTACAAATAAGGTCAGATTTTTTTCTTTCATTACCCAAGACTCCACTTGGCTTCATTGGCAGGGGTCTTCCTCCTAAGGCCTTCTTCTCATTTCACCCCTAATTGTTCAAAAACCTGGGGGTTACTCAATTCAGACCCATCAGTTCAGCTTCAAGTACAGAGAGGACAAATCTCTGTCTCTGCTGTACTTCGCTTCTTGCCACATGGTGTCGCTGTTGCACTCTGGTCCTGTGCAGCCCTGTGTTTGTGTGCTTTTGCGGGCTCAGAACCTTGCGTATGTATTAACGTCCCTACTTGGGTCTTGAGGGTACTGCTCTGATGGTTTTCACTCACAGGTTAGCTGCTATTCCCAAAGCATGACCATTCCACCAGGATACCTGGATCTTGCCAACATTTTGTTGGAATCAATCCTTATCCAATGTCAATGAGTGATGATTCCAAATTATGGTGTACAAATCATTCCCTCTAACTTCTCTTTTAGTGGGCTTCCTTTGGGGTTCTTGATATCTTTTCCTGTCAAGGAACCCAGTTGGCCATCTCAATCCAAAGAATTTCCATTGATCTTTAACCTTCAACATTGGGCCTCACCTGAGCTATTGTGAAGGGATTCCTTCACCAGAACCCAAAACATTCTACTATTCCTTTCTGTGAAGGCTTTGGATGCCAACTCATCTGACATTGACATAATTAAGGAATCCTTATTCTTATAATGACAGACACCTGCTTCAAGATCACTTGTTGTCTTCATCCCAGACATAGAAAGACTAGAATAATTTAAAATAGGTTCATAAACTATGGTCTGCAGGCCAAATCCAGCCCATACCCTGTTTTTGTAAATAAAGTTTTATTGGGACACAGTCACACTCATTAGCATATGTATTGTCTATGGCTGCTTTCCTGCTATAACTGAATAGATGTGACAGAGACCAAATAGTCTGCTAAGCCTAAATTATTTTCTCTCTGTCTTTTCACAAAAAAGGTTTGCTAACCCCTGATTTAAAAGATTCTACCCACTGGTTCTCCGTCATGCTTACATTATCTGTTGCAATCCTCAAATCCACTGTGACAAATGAATATCATTTGCCCTGATTTAAAGATGAAGAAAGTGAGGCTCCTCCAAGAGATGAGATAACTTATCTGTCTTCACACAGTTAGCAAACAGTGTAGTCAGTTGCAAACACAGGCCGGGGAGTCCATGTTCTTTTTTTTTTTTTCTTTTTGGTTAACTTTTTCATCATGGACAGATTGTACATACACACAAAAGTTGAGAGAAAAGTGTAATGAACTAGGTACTCATCTCCCAGCTTCAATACTTACCCACAATTTGCCAATCTTACTTCATCTAGCCCCACTCATATTTTTATAAAGTATTTTAAAGCAAATTTCAAATATCATGCTGCTTAACTCATAAATACTTTTAGCTTCTAAGGTTTTTTGGTAGAGAGGTGGCTACCTGGTGGTGGTGGGAGATGGTCTCGAGGAAGCCACTCTGGGCTTCCTGCCTGGGCCAGTTTGCTGGGTGAGCCCAGAAGTCCTCAGGGCAGGAAGATCCAGGCAGTAGCAGCTACTGTTCTTTCTTACCCCTCAACCAGGGAAGAAGCAGCTGCCAGATCCCCAGCTCCTGGGCCGTCGCTTCCTGCTCAGGAGGAAGTTCATACCTGACCCCCAAGGCACGAACCTCATGTTTGCCTTCTTTGCACAACACTTCACCCACCAGTTCTTCAAAACGTCCGGCAAGATGGGTCCTGGCTTCACCAAGGCCTTGGGCCACGGGGTGAGTACCCAGGAGGGACTCAGGACTACTCTGGCCTAACTTAGCACATGCACATCATTGATAGTGGGCCAGGAACCAGGTGAGTTGAGTGGCCCCCTCTCTGTCCTCAGGTAGACCTCGGCCACATATATGGAGACAATCTGGAGCGTCAGTATCAGCTGCGGCTCTTCAAAGATGGGAAACTCAAGTACCAGGTAGTGCTGGGCCTGGGGGGAGGTGCAGTGGGAAGGGTCTCTTGTGGTCTTCCCTGGCAAAGGCTGCTGGGGGGCCTCGGTTGTGTCCTGAGGGGGCCAGTCACAGGAGTGGGAGGCATGTGCCAGGAGGAGGGACAGTAAACACTGGAAGAAGGTACTAGGCACGAGAAACAAACAAGGAGCAGATCTGGCCTCCCATGTCCTCCTGGGAGGTGGATTTTGGAGCTCATTAGGAGATGGACATTTGCAGTCTGAATTTACTCATTTAATTATTCCACAATATTAATTGGGCATTATAATATGCCTGGCACAGGGGATTGAGCAATGACCATTATAGTTATGGGCCCTGCCTTCAAGGAACCATAGGCATAAACTCTAGGATGTTAGTTCTATGAGGACATCTTGTCTAAACTGCCAATGTCCAACAGAAATTTCATGTGAGCCACATATAAAATTAAAATTTTCTAGTGGCCACGTTAAGGAAGGTAAAAAGAAGCAGGTGACATGGATTTTAATAATATATTTTACTTGATGCAATATGTCCAGAATATTATCATTTTAACACATAATCAATAAGAAACTATTAACAAAATATCTCACATTCTTTTTTCCATGCTAAATCTTTGAAATCTGGTGCATATTTTACACTCATAGGACATCTCAATTTGGATGCTAAATTTTCATTGGAGATATTTAATCTGTATTTAGATTTCATAAAACTTATAGTTGAGTAAGTAGATTCACACGCCCAAGTTGTTCCAAGCATACTTAAAGGTTTTCCAATAGTTGAAGTATCAATTTTAAAATTTAGGTAGGTTTTACTTAATTTAGATTTAAATAAAGTTAAGTAAAATTCAGTTCTTCATTCACACTAGCCAAATTTCTAGTGCTCAATAGTCACACATAGCTAGTGGCTACTAGAGTGGATTGCACAAATCTAAACAAACGAAAACCCAAACAAAGTTTATTGCTGAATCTTTAGGGCTAAGAACAGCACTTGGCATATGGTAGTCCCTTGGTGCATATTTACCGAATGAAGAACTTACCATGCAATTAGTTACACTTGTGGCAACTGCAACTGAGGAGAAGCTGTGGGTACCACTGGAGTGTTTGTAGGGTGGGGAAGGCTTCCCTGGGAAGCTCTGAATGAGTTGAGAGTTGCATGAAGGATGAGGAGGAGTTAGGGAGACTGAGAACGGGAAAAAGCTTTGCAGGCAGAGGGTTCAGCAAGTGCAGAGGCTCGGAGTGAGAGGCAGCTTAAGAGTGTAAGAAGGGGAGTATTGGCTGAACCTGGTGATCGAGGGTAAGAAAGATTCCAGGTGAAGGAAGAGACGTCTGCAGGGACCGCGTTCAGGATTTCTGATTTCTGCCAAGAGCAGAGAGAGGACTTGGAAGGGTTTTAAGCCAGCATGTGATGCAAGACTTGGGTTTTTTTTTTTTTTTTGAAAGATTGCCCTGGCTGCAGTGTAGAGACTGAACTGTCTGGGGGCAGGAGTGGATGCAGGGAGCCCACTCAGGGAGAGGAGTCAGGGTGGAAGATGAAGGTGGGTTGCCCAAGGGCGGTGGTAGAAGACATGGAGAGGGGACGGATTTTAAGGAAGGATTGGGAGGCAGAATGAACAGCTGTGGTTGAGGAGGACCGGCGGCTGGAAGTAGGGGTGGGAGTGAGTTGGCTGTGGGCAGCTGCCGGTGGCCCCCACCCCAGGTTGCCAGGCGGCCCCTTCTCACAGGTGCTGGACGGAGAGGTGTACCCGCCCTCGGTAGAAGAGGCGAATGTGTTGATGCGTTACCCTCCGGGCGTCCCGCCCCAGAGCCAGATGGCCGTGGGCCAGGAGGTGTTTGGGCTGCTTCCCGGGCTCATGCTCTATGCCACGCTCTGGCTGCGCGAGCACAATCGTGTGTGTGACCTGCTGAAGGCTGAGCACCCCACGTGGGGTGATGAGCAGCTCTTCCAGACAACCCGCCTCATCCTCATAGGTAAGGACCCCAAACCTGCCCTGCCCTGGGAGGCCACACCCTCCATCCTGAGAAACGGGAAATCTCCAAATCTGTACACTGGGACAAGGGATGGTTGTAAGGATTTGTTGAGATGATGAACGGCTCCCAGCACACAGTAGGCCTTCAGAAAATGGATGACTGTGAAGGTTGATTATTAGCTGGGTGACTCATAGCACACTTGACAGCCACCCCAAATCTCAGTTTCCCTGTAGTACTGCACCCAGATGCACACTTGACGTCCCTAGCGTGTGCAGGGTCAGACCCCAGCTTAACCAGCCTTCAGGAATCTTCATGTTTCCTGCCTTGCGTGTATCTACCTTCCTGGAGTTTGGTAGCTTTTAGGTGACTCAGGGACAGGATATTTTTGTGTCCCCTATGGGGGCGAGTCTGCAACCTAAAATGTCAGATGGTTTCCTGCCTGGGAGCTTGGCTCCTGACATCCCTGTCCAGACCTTGTTCACTCTGAGTCACCAGCAACCCCCTCTCCCCACCTCTGGGCACCACTGGGCATGGCTGGTCCCAATTATAGTGCCTGATTCACTGGAGCCTGAAAGAGCCGGACATCAGGGATAGGAATAGTTTGAGGGCGGGGTGGGGGCTGGTTCTGAAGTCCCAGAATTGTGAAACCTCAACGAGAGAGGGCAAATCTTTGGCTGGAAGCTGCCCAGCACTCTGGCTGGTGATGAAGCTGTGACCAAAGGCAGGACTCCTAGGGCACTGCAATTCCAGTGTTCATTTAACTCCCAACAACCTTATGAACCAGATATGATGACCCTGGTGAAAACTGAGATTCAGAGAGGTTAAGTGAATTCTCCAGGGCCACTCAGCAGAGGGAGACTTGAGGTCTGGCTGCCACCGAAATTCATGCTACTTCCCCTCCATCTCAAGGGGGGTCTTCCTGAGTGGGGAGGGGTTGCAAGCCTCAGTCTGGTCTTTCATGACATGCGAGAAGGGGGAGGGGATTCTCCTCTCATGTCCACACTTAGAACTTCTACTTCTGGCCGACACGTGGACAGCCCCTCTTGTGCCAGGCCCTGTGCCAGCAGTGTAGATGTACTCATTGTCTATTTCTCACAACTACCCCGTGAATGTTATTACTCTGATATTATTGATATAACACACATTTTACAGATAAGGGAAGTGAAGTTCAGAGAGATTAAGTAATTTGGCCCAAGCTCAGGTAGCTAGAAATGGTGAAGCCAAGATTTGGACCCAGGCCTGCAGATTGGAAATTCTGTGGTTCCCGGTTAGTTTACTAAAAGCCAATTTGTTTAGTGGCTAATTGACCAAAATATTAGTTTCTTTCAATATCTAGCTGGCCAGTTTTCATTTTGTTATAGAATGTTCAACTTGCTTTGTAGCTGGGTACTGAGGGGGCAGAGAAAAATCTATTTATAAGAATTCTGATATATAAGAAATGTAGTTTTTGAAACATATTTAGGACCAGGCTCACCTTCCATCCTCAGTGCTCCTTTTTTGCTGCTGGGGCAGCTCTGAGTGACCCGCTTGAAGCCCCTGTCCCTCACGGGTGGTGTCAGCAGAATGACAGCCCCAGGTGAATCCTCCACTTTCCCATCTTTGTGGTCTCTCCAACCTCTTTCAAGATTGGCTTGTGGGAGGGAGGTCACCCAAGGGTCACAAAAGCACTTCTTGGACACCTCGTTTGCATGTTGTCCTGCTCAGCTGGGCCCAGGCCCTCCCTCTGGAATGTGGGAGTAGCTGGCACTCTTGTCTTGGGACCTCCGTCAAACTTGAGATGGAAAGTTCCATTTTGCATCCCAACCCAAAGAGACAAAGTGGCGGTAGCCAAATGAAATTAAACACCACCACCCCCCAACAACGAAGAGACAAAAACCAAGCGCCTCTCATCACCTGGCCTGCCCTCCGAGCCGGTGTCCCGGTCGCCGTGCTTGGCTGACCCTGCACCCAATCCTGCCTGTCCAGGGGAGACCATCAAGATTGTGATCGAGGAGTACGTGCAGCAGTTGAGCGGCTACTTCCTGCAGCTGAAGTTTGACCCGGAGCTGCTGTTCAAGGCCCAGTTCCAGTACCGCAACCGCATCGCCCTGGAGTTCAACCAGCTCTACCACTGGCACCCCCTCATGCCCGACTCCTTCAAGGTGGGCTCCCAAGAGTACAGCTACGAGCAGTTCCTGTTCAACACCTCCATGCTGCAGGACTATGGGGTCGAGGCCCTGGTGGACGCCTTCTCTCGCCAGATCGCTGGCCGGGTAAGCCCCAGGGCAGCGCTGGTGAGGGCTTGTGGGCTGAGGGGTCCGACAGACCTGGGTCCAAATCCCAGCTTCCTCTTCTGTAACATGGGGGGAGTGTCACTTCTATAGGGCAGTCGTGAGTGTTCCTGCGCGAATGCTCCTGTTCGCCGTTTGTTCATTCAGTGACGCCAGCCAGGCATTAGTCCGGGTGCTGGGGATTAGACCCATGTGGTCTTGGCTCCTACCTTTTGGCCCTACCCCCTAGAAAGGGATGACAGTCATAGGACAGCTCATGCCATTTGAGCACTTGCTGTGTGTTAGGCAGAGTGCTAAGTGCTCCTCTGTTGTTAGAATTGTGAGAGCATGTTAAGAACCATAATACAAAAGCCCACAATGCTCTGGGGACTCAGAGAGGGGCATCTGGCCAAGGAAGTGACGTCTGCGCAGAAATCTGAAGGATGGATCGGGATTTCCCAGGGCAAGGGGTGATGTTAGTGGCAGGAGACGATAGTGTTCCACATAGAGAGGACAGCATGGGCAAAGGCTGGAGGAGACAGGGGGTGACAGTTTGTGGAACAGAAGGACATTCTGGCCATGGCAATACAGGTGAGAGTACCTACGTATACTGTTTATTAAATCATAAGCCTCTGTTATGAGCTGAATCGTGTTCTTCCAAAATCATATGTTGAAGTCCTACCCTCTGGAACCTTAGAACGTGACTGCATTTGGAGATAAGGTCTTTAAAGAGGCAACGAAGTTTAAATGAGGGCAGTAGCGTGGGCCCTTAGCCAATAGGACTGGTGTCCATATAAGAAGAAGGGATTAGAACACAGACGTAGGCAGAGGGAAGACCACGTGAGGACACAGGGAGAGGCCTGTGGGAAGCCACAGGCGAGGGACCTCAGGAGAATCCAACCCTGCTCGCACCTTGATCTTGAACGTCCAGGCTCCCAACAGAGGAAATAAATTTCTGTTGTTTGAGCCCCTCATTCTGTGGTGCTTTGTCCTGGCAGCCGCAGCAAACTAGCACGTGCCCTTTCCCGGGAGTTCCTAACCAGCTCCCTCGTGAGCCTCTCCTTCTGCAGGGGTGGAAGCTCCTGCCTGCTCTATCCCAGCCTGCAGAGCCCCTAGGTGCCACCCTCAACCCGTGCCCCCTTCCCGCTTCTCTCTAATCCTTGTCCCTAAGCCCTGTTGCGACTTTGTGGCACCACATGGGTTTCAGTTTCCTCCTGGTAATTTGACTGAAATTAGCATTTGCTGCACCGATGGGCAGCCACTGGCTGGTTTATGGCCTCTGTTCTTCCATGGGGACACGCACAGCCTTTGTGTGGGGCTGGATGGTTTTCAAAGCATGTTCAAGGAATGACCATGACAGCGCGTGTGAAAAGCCCCAGTGCTGTACCTGGCCCAAGGCAGAAGGGGACAGAGAGTGTTGACTCTCAGGATATTAAGAAGAGTGTGAGAAGTGATAAGACAGGGCTTCCCCTGATAACGGCAGCGCATGGCTACCCTCTGGGGACTTGGGGACTACCATGTGACCATGGCTACCCTCTGGGGACTACCACGTGACCATGGCTACCCTCTTGGGGTTACCATGTGACCGATACTGTGGTAACCGCCTTGCATACTTCATCTCGTTTATTTCACCGCAGCCGTATCAGGTAGGTGTTCTTACTTTTTTACATATGAGGAAACTCGAATTTGGTTCGAGTAACACCCAGGGGCCCTATATTAGTTTGCTGAGGCTGCCATAACAAAGTACCACAAACTGGGTGGCTCAGAGCAACAGACGGAGGCTGGAAGTCTGAAATCAAGTTGGCAATAGGGCCGTGCTCTCTCTTAAGGTTCTAGGGGAGAGCTTATTCCACGACTTTCTCTCAGCTTCTGGTGGTTACTGACAATCCTTGGCTTGTAGACGCGTCATTCCAATCTCTGCCTCCACCGTCACATGGTGTTCTCCTCGCGTCCCTCTTTTCTCATCTTACAAGGACACCAGTTACTGGATTAGTGCCCGCCCTAATCCAGTATGACCTCATCTTAATTACATTTGCAAAGACTGTTTCCATATAAGGTTACGTTCACAGGTGCTGGGGGTGAGAACCGCATCACATCTTTTTGGGGGGGCACAATTCAGCCCACAGCAGCCCAAGCTGGGGTTGGCGCTGGTCTCTGCTTTGCTCCAAGGTGTGTGATTTCATCCAACTCTACTTTTCTTCTTTCCTGCCCAATTATAATTGCTCTACTGAGACAGAGCTCTCTCTTAAGCATTATCATTTCATCCTGACCAATAGAACTTTCATTAGACCAATGCTTCCTAACTGTTATGAATCAGAATCTTTTTCCAGAGCCTTCTTTATCTCATCAGGTTACCTGGGTTCGAACTCTACTTTTCTTCCCTTTACAGAGGATTACCTCACCTGTTGGTATAATTAAAAGGACTGGGGAACAGTGTGAGCTGGCGAGCCACTAGAGAGGTCCTCCGGGCCCACACCACACTTTAGAGACAGAAATCGAGACTCAGAGGGGCTAATTGAGAAGGCACAGCAGCACAGACTCGGGGCTGTGCCCTCCTCTCCCTCCTAGCTCAGAAAGACGCGTGGCTTGGAGCTCTTCTCCTAGGACCTTACACAGGCGCCAGGACAGTCTGGCCTGGCTCTCAGACACCGCTGTGCTTCTCTCCTGGCAGATTGGTGGGGGGAGGAACATAGACCACCACGTCCTGCACGTGGCCGTGGATGTCATCAAGGAATCGCGGGAAATGCGGCTGCAGCCTTTCAATGAGTACCGCAAGCGGTTTGGCATGAAGCCCTACGCCTCCTTCCAGGAGCTCACAGGTGAGCAGCTGTTTCCTGGACACAGTCCCTGCCCTCGAACAACTCGCAGTAAAGCGAGGGAGACATCAAGGAGACAGAATGGGACAATGCGTGTGACCAGCCCTGGGACTGGGGGAGTTACGAGGGGCGTGGCGGTACCCAGCCGGGGTGGTGAGGGGTGGCAGATAACTCCACTTGTGGAGAGAAGGTGACACCTCAGCTGGGTTTGAAGGATAAATAGGAATTTCCTCATGGGAAAGTAGAGGGAGGAGCATTTTAGGCAGAGCAACAGAAAGTACGAACAGAAAGTGCTACAGAGGTCAGGCAGCGCGTGCCTATGGGGAATAGGCATAGGTGTGGCTGCAGCCGGGGTTTGTGTTGGGGGTGGTTGCTGATGAAAGGTTGGGGCCAAACTGTGTAGAATCTTGGTTTCCTTGCTAAATATTTTGGTTTCTAAATGCTCCTTTATAGACCAGCTGCATAAGAATTACTTAGAAAGCCAATTAAAATACCAAATCTCGGATGCCTCCCCCAGAGATTCCGATTCAGTGGCCTGGATGGTGCCCAAGGATCTGTATATACAAATGTGTGTGTATATTTTTCCCCAAAGATCCCCAGATATTGGGCAGCCAAATTGGGAACCGTTGTCACAGATAAGAGGGATCCCCAAAGCAGGGTGTGACATCATGTATGGTGCCCTGTGGAGGATGGATTTGAGGAAAGGGGAAGGGAAACTCCATGTCTGACTCCTCTTGGTCACCATCTGTGAACACGTGGGTCTTGCAGAGTGGGGCAGATTCTGGGATCAGTGGATGAGTTCCCTGTTCTCCTGCAACAGCAATCTTTGTCACTCTTTAATCTCCCATGACAAATGGTTCCATCCAAATGGTCATTGGATTTCTGGGTGAGCTTGGACACTTTACATTCCATCTTTGAGCTCTAGTAGAATAAAGGGTCTTGGGCCACAGCAAGGCCTTGAAACCTGCCTGTGAAGGAAGCAAGGTGGGGAGAGTCTCCCTGCTGTAATGATCAGGTAATTAGGGCTCAGAGAAGTAGGATGAGTTGCTGAAGGACACATTCTGTTTGGTGGCAGATAAGGCCCTTGACTACTTCTTAGCAAGAGAAAGAAAGTAGCGCTTTCTTAAACTCAGTCCAGGAGGAAGGTCAATGTGTGCTTTCCTTCCTGATCCTTTTCCCCAATGGCAACGAGGCCAAATTTTAGGGCACATGCTCAATTGCTCAAATTGTTCTGCTGGAGTCCCTATTATCCTTGGAAAAAGGTGGGCCTGCAAGGGTCCATCCCCATAGTGACCCTAATGGCACCATGGCTCTGACTGTAGTTTCTTCCATTTGCAGGAGAGAAGGAGATGGCAGCAGAGTTGGAGGAGCTATACGGAGACATCGATGCCCTGGAGTTCTACCCAGGGCTGATGCTTGAAAAGTGCCTACCGAACTCCATCTTTGGGGAGAGTATGATAGAGATTGGGGCTCCCTTTTCCCTCAAAGGTCTCCTAGGGAATCCCATCTGCTCCCCAGAATACTGGAAGCCGAGCACATTTGGCGGTGAGATGGGCTTTAACATCGTCAAGACAGCAACGCTGAAGAAGCTGGTCTGCCTCAACACCAAGACCTGTCCATACGTTTCCTTCCGCGTGCCCGACTCCAGTGGGGACAATGGACCTGTTGTGGAGCGACCATCCACAGAGCTCTGAGGGGGCAGGGAAGCAGCATTCTGGAGGCCAGAGCCTTGTGCTTGTCATTCCAGAATGTTGAGGCCAGCACTGACAGTCTTAAATGTTGGTTTTCTGGTTTAGCATGGTGAGTGTTGGGGTTGACATCTAGAACTTTGGGTCTCACCCATTACCTGGAATATTGTGATTTTTGTCATTCTGGAATGCTGAATTCCTTGTTAACCCTTCAGAATGTAAGAAGTGGTTCTCATGTGGCCTGCCAGAACACTGAGTTCCTAGCTGACAATCTAGAATGTCAGGTTTCTGGTTGATTTGGGATATAGGCATTCTAGAATATGGAACTCCTGATGAAATCTATGGGGTTCTTATTTTGCAATTCAGAATCTTGACTTTCTGACTGGGGATTCAGAATGTTGTGCTCCCAGCTGATGATCCAGAACAGTAGCTGGTATGCCAGATCAGGCTTGATCTGAATGTCTAGAATGTTGATTTGATTCATTTTCCTGTTCAGTGAGATATCATAGAGCAGGAGATTCTAATGTCCAACTCAAATGCATTGCCTGCATCCGTGACTGCACTGAGGGGGCAAGAAGGTGGGGTGTTGTTCTTGGGACCCCCACTTAGACCCTGGTCCAAGGATGTAGAGAGAACATGTGGGCTTTTTTCATGCCATTGGTTAGAAGCCACCAGAGCCCCATCCCTATGCAGGTCTTGACTCGTGGCAGCTGTTTCTCATGAAGCTAATAAAATTCTCTTTCCAAAGTTGCCTGCTGTGTATGTCTTTGGTCCCATCCCCAAAGCAGAGGCAACACTGAAGTGTGGCTGGCCTTTCCCCTAGCCACAGCCGGGTGTGCTAGAGGCTGTAGCGTGAGCCTTTCCGGGATCCCTGGGGCCTGTCGCTGTGTAAATGCCATACCGCTGGTGTTTTATTTCTCCCTGTGGGCCAGGCATTGCATTTTTCAGGATGCTCTCCTAACATGCCCAACACTCCAGCCCTAGGAGATGCAGCATTCAGTCCCCACCGTCTGATTAAAACAACTTCCTCCTTTACACAGTGTACAAGAGGTGAGAGCACCGCCTGTGTGCCAGTTTTACACATTTAATTCTCATCTATTCTCACAACAGTGTTAAGTGGGTGGTATAATCCCCATTTCAAAACCCAGGAAACTCAACCTCAGAGTGGTCAAGTGACAGATGTGCCCCACAGGTGCCAGAGCCAGGCTTGGACCCCAGCTCTGGCTGAGTCTAGAACTTGTGCTCCTCTCGATTCCTGGTTGGACTCAGTGCTTGGTCTTGCCTGTCTGGCTCAGGTTCAAAGGCAGAAGGGTGGGGTGTAGCCTCCACCTTAAATGCAGGCTACTCAGTCCCCAATATTTATTTTCCTAAGTGCCACTTACTGTTAACAGGTTTGGGGACATAGCATTGAGTGATCAATACAGACGGGGCTTCTGCCCTTATGGAGCTCACATTTCAGTGCGGGTAGAACAGACAATAAATCAGAAAACAGTGAAATAAGTGCAAGGTGGGCGTGACTTCCCATTCAACCCACCCTGCTCTGTCCTCCCCTCCTTCACTCCCGAGATCAGAGATGGAGCAGTGGTGATGGAGGGCAGACAGCCCCATTTCCCTCTACTCCAGCCCGGAAACCCTTTCCCGGCTCTAAGGACCCATGTCGGCATCAAAGAGAAAGGAGAGGATGGAAAAGTAAGGCTGGGAAAAGGTCCTTCATGCTCCATGCTTTGGGCTTAGCACTCCTCAGGAAAAGCTGTGGTCCAGAAACAACAGGGGAAATTGGGGTTCAGGCTGACAGTCCTTGGGGCTGGGCCTCCTGTCTTGCAGTCCAGGAAGCCATCGTTGTTTCCACTTAGTTGGCCAGGAACTGCTCCCACCATTCCTTCCCAGCCCTGTTGGATGCAGAGATTGCAATTCTCTGATGTAGCAGGATCCTTCAGGTGCCAGGAGTGGGCGTGGAGTAGCTATGCCTCGTCCTTGCTCACCCAGTATCTATTTCCCTTCTTCTGCTAGCACCCCTTACTAGAATCCTCCTCTCCCTTGTTAATTTCAGTCTTGGTGATTCTATCAGGGCTGTATTCCAGCCGACGGGTGGGCCTGTGAATCACTCCCAGGCAGTCAGACCCCTTCTCCTTGAAAACAAGCCCCTGAGTGGAGTTACATGGGGATTGAGATCACTGCTCTGATTCATCCCCACAGCTGGCTCTGCGAAGATGGTCCATTTGTTCCTGCTACCAAATCCCCAGAGCAGCCTGGATTCCTGAACTTCTCAAGACCTTAGCTTTCCTTCTATCCTGTGGGCTGTGCCAGGAATTCCTCTTTTGCTTAAATCAGTCAGAATTGGTGTCTGTTGCTTGCAACCAAACCTTAATTGCTGCTGGCCTGAGTTGCACAAGCACTATTAATATAACGCTTTTAGTCTAGGAGACATAAACAGAGTAGTGTTTTGGAGAGGGTGCCCTCTGGGAGGGCGGCCAGCACAGCAGAGCAGGAAGGACTGGAGGCTGGCAGAACTGAGGAGGCTGCATCCATGGTCCAACCAAGAGATGATGGCAGCCAGGGCCAGGGAAGGGCTGTGGGGATGGAAGGATGGGACAGATTCCTGGCATGGTCCTCTTTTGAATGCAGATGCCTAGATTAGGTGGACTTTGCTTAGTATGGACAATCGTGCACAAAAGTTTTTCAAAGGGAAACACGACCAGTGCTCCAAGACAGCTTCTTCAGAGTGAAGAATCTTAATGCTCACAATTGACACTCATTCCTGGAGTTCTGATTTGGTGGATGTGATGGCTGGTTTTATATGTAACTTGGCTGGGCTATAGTTCCTAGTTATTTAATCAAACACTGATCTAGCTGTGGCCGTGAAGGTATTTTGTAGATGTGGTTAACGTCTATAATCATTTGACTTTAAGTAAAGAAGATTGCGCTGAATAATGTGGGTGGGATTCATCTAATCAACTGAAAGGCTTTAAAAAAAAAACCCCCAAATCGAGCTTTTCCGGAAAAGAAGACTTCTGCTTCAAGGCTGAAGCATCAACTCCTGCCTGAGTGTCCAGCCTGCTGGCCTGCTCTATGAATGTGAGGCTTGCCAACCCCAACAACTGAGTCAATTCCTAAAAATAAAGCTATAGTGTCTGTGGGGGATTGGTTCCAGGACACTCCCATGGGTACCAAAATTCATGGATCCTATACAATATACATATACATATGTCTTATTGATTCTATTAATATTTCTCTGTAGAACCTTGACTGGTAGAGTGGGTGATTCATCGAGGGCTTTCAATGCAAACAATAGAGCCCTCTTTAGCCCATTTCAACAGGGAGGAATTTATTATAGGACATTGCGTAGCTCATGGAACCATTGAGACAACCAAAGAATTAGGCTTGGAGGCTTTGCACCTAGGGACATTGGTCCAGTGAAGACACCTTTGCTACTGCCATGGGATGCAGGCATCTCAGATCACACCTTCACCACCCAAACCCCACTACTGCTGCCCAGAAAACCAGCTGCTTCTACAGCCGCCCTTGCCAGAAGATGGATTCTGCATGGCACCTGCTTCCTTGCTTTTCTCTGCTAAGAATTAAAGTCATCTTTATTTTGCATCTGCTCACTGGAACCTAGTTCAAATGTCTGTACTCCAGCTCCAAGAGAGTGGTGGGAAAGTGCATTGTCTGGTTTGTGCTTTAGGGAGAAGGGACTCATAATGTGGGAAGTTCCCCATACATAGGAAGGATGTTCAAAGGGTCTGGGAAACCTGGAAAGTCTACTTCAGTGGACCTGAGTTTTCTTAGTTCTCTTTTGCCTCTGCAGGTCCTATCCTTAGAATGCTACAAAGACTATCACGATGGCACTGATGTTGACCTGGTAGCAGCAACTCCATATTAATAGTTGAAAGCAAAGAGCTTAAGAAGTGAAATTATGCAAGTACAAAACAGCAGAGAAGCAGACTGTTGGGTACACACAGTCCACTCTTCCAATAATGTTTGAGTAAAAAAAGTGTCAAAATGTTAGACGTGTCTACAGCCCACTTTTCTACTTAATCATGCTTTTACTATAAAAATGAACTTGAAATTAAAACAGCTATGTGTGAAAGACAGTAAGAAATACTCAAACTCAAGAGATACTGTTATTGAGCAGTATGTAAGGGAACTACGATAAAGCACTTTCCTCACTGTCTTACCTGTTATTCGTGTTTCATTTAAAGTTTTTTCCCCCCCAGGTTTGGTCAAAATAGGTCTTTTGTTTTCAATCTTTATACTTTCAATCAAAAGGGTTTTTGATTGAGCTTGGTATTCTGGGTTTCAGGACAGTGGGGCGGGCCTCCCTCCTGCCCAGTATAACACACAAAACAAATTGCACTAATCTTAAGTGCGTTCCTTGAAGAACTTTTACATACGCATCTACCCAAGTAACCACCAAAGAAATCAAGATATAGAGCAATTCCAGCACTCTAGAAGGCTCTTTTGTGCTCCTTCCCCTGAAAGGTAACCACAATTCTGACTTTTATCACCACAAATTAGTTTTGTCTACTCATGAACTCGTTTGAATACAGTCATAAGGTATATACATTTTGTGCCTGGCTTCTTTTGCTCAGCGTAACATTTGCTGATATCCATGCTGCCGTGTGTATCAGTAGTTTGATCGTCTTACTGCTGTCTATTTAAATGTATACCACAGCTGATTTTATCTAGTCTACTGCTGATGGACGTTTGGGTTGTTCCCATTTTTTTACTGTTATGAATAAAGCTGCCCTCTATGGCAGATTTTAACTCTTATTATGAAGCCTTTATTTAAAACATCATCTTGACACACGTTTATTATGGAAAATGGTTCTTGTTATGTATTCACAATGCCCTCTGTGTCCTGTCTTGCTTTGTGGCCTAATGGAAAGAAAATGGCTGTGCAAGCCTGCAGGCGTCGTTCCAGAGGGGGAAAGGGAGCATGTTTATTACCTGTACTTCACCTGCCTAGTCCATTAACTCTGCCTGACAGCTCTCTGAGTAGGTTTTCTTGTTTCACAAAGGATGAAATTGAGATACAGGAAAATTAGGTGGCGTGTCCAGAGTCGTACAGCTACGAAGTGGTGGGAGGCAGCTGGAAATTCCAGAGGAAAACGTGGCCTTTTTACACCACGTGCCCTGTCCACGTCAGTCATGTCAAGACAGAATCCCAGTAGCGGTGGGGAGTGGAGGGTGGAGGGGCAGTGATGTGGTGCGCGTCGGTGAGGTCGATGCACGTCCAGATGCTTCTATCTGTAAGCCTCAGACGGAGCCTTCCGCGCCATGTCGCGCTGCCTTGCAGTCATCTTTTTCCTCTTTTGATGAGTGACATTTTCTCTCCTCTCCCTGTGACTCACTTTTTCCAGGCGTGCTATCTCTTTTCTGATCTATGACTCGCACTCTGCGCAACACGATGACGTGCAGGCCACGCAACTGGCTCCCTGATGTCGGTGCCATATGGCTCCCTGTCTGTGGTCCCCTCGCTCCTCCCTTCCCTGTCACGGGGAGCCACGCTCAGCCCTCCAGGAGGCATGCTGCCGCTGACGCGCCTGTTCTTGTCTTGCTTCTCAGTTCTTGCCTTTGTGGGAGGGGCTCAAGCCAGATCCTAGTTTGCTCCTGCCCCTCACTCACCACAAGGGGGGTCTGCCAGTGGTTTTTCTTTCACCGTCTCAAAGATGGCCACTTTTAACCGTTTTACAGTGTACAACTGATGGCATTAGTATATTCAGTGTGGTGCGACCATTACCAAGATGTAGTTCCAGAGCATTCTCATCGTTCCAAAACGAATCCCCATATCCATGAAGCAGTCACTGTCCACTTCCTACCCCAGCCCCTGACGGTGTTGTGAGTGCTCACTACAAACCAGGCACAGTGCTCATCTCAGTATACACAGGCCATACTAATTCTCATGAAAGCAGTTCTGTGAAATTGGGGTTCTTCCTTCCATTTCACAGATGAGGTAACTGAGGCTCAGAGAGAAAAGATTTCTGTGAGGTCACAAGCCTGTAAGGGGCTGAACCTGGACCAGAACCCCCAGCCAGTGTTGTTTCCTAACCCCCGCCAGCTGATAGCCAAGATCTAAGAGCCTTTTCCTGGGATAAACATAAATGATGCAGGTCTGGGTGACTCCTAAGTTCATGCTTTTTCCATTTTGAAAGAATATTCTTTCCATTCCATTCTGAAGGTCAGCGGTAACCAAAAATGCACTTAGCACACATTCAAATCAAATGACTTATGCTCTAGGAATTTTCCAGGATCCAGGATGCTGGGTTGAAGGAAGCACTTTGATGACAAGATCCCAGATAGCGTGACCCAGGAAACTGTCGGTTGCCTTCACAAGGCTTGGGGCGGCACGCCTGGCAGCAGAATAAGGAATGAAGTGACTCCAAATGTGTCACAGGCTGAGGGGGGTCTCCCGGAGGGGAAGCATCTAACTAGTGCCAGATGCCTAGTTCCTGTCTGCTGGTCATCTAAGATTCTGTCTTCAAGAGCTCAGGCTCCTGGTTCCGGGGACCCTGTAGCCTGACTTCCCTTGTGGTTTCAGAAAGGAAAACAGCAGTTGCAATGTCCAATCCCACAAAAAGAAAGGGGGAGCTTGTTAGACTTAACACAGAGGTTAACAGCATGACGTGCAATCAAGGTAATATTTCCCTGGCCTTCGTGCTATTGAGGCAAATCTCGTCTGGATGCCTTCTCCTGCCTCATACCAAACATATGAAGATGCATCTGTGTACCACATTTAATATGATTTACATGTGTGTAATTTACATATGTATGTGGACGTAGGTTTTAGTTGACTAGTGATACATTAGACATTTAATTAAACATTTATAATTTTGATTTTGCTATTTTCTTTTAGTCTTTTGGACAATGCAGTCTTTGTTCGACAACTCAAGTCTTTTCTGTTCCTGTCGATGACCACTGGGCATTGTGCTGGTGGGCTTCTTGACTCAGTTGGCTCTGTGGGCCTCTCTGGGTGATTGATCATCACTGTTGGGTGGCCTTCTGCTCGGTGGTCTGGATCTGATCAACCCCATCATGCAGCCAGACAAGAGATCAGAAGTGAGGTATCTGCTAATTTGGGAAAATGTGAACATAAGACCCCCAACCAAGTGTTCCAGTGGATTATTTTTACATGCCCTGCTTTATAAATAAAGCTGAACTTGTAGGTGGACCCTAATTTGCTAGCAAACGAGGGATGGAGCAGAGACTCTCACCATTGAATGGACTCTGAGCAGTATAAAAGTTGGCAAAATAAATGGGTACCTGTGGGCATAACCTTGCTAGCAGAAGAGCAGGGACAGAAAAATCATCAAAGACACAGTGCAGTGGTTTAAAAATTATTTTACAGTACCTAATTGAGGTATAATTTACATACATTAAAATGCATACATCTTAAGTGAACAGCTTGAACTTTTCTTTTTTAATCTGCAGAGGTAACTGCTAACCTGACTGCTAGCACCATAGATAGTCAAGCCTGTTGTTGGACTTCACGTGAATGGCATCGTGTTAAATGTATTCGTTTCTTACTTCCTTTGTTTAATGTAATGTCTTGTGAAATTATCCACGTTGCTGTGTTTATTAGTAGTTTGTTCTTTTTAAATCCTGGGTAGCATGCTATTGTGTAAATACACAGCAATTTGTTTATTTGCTTACTTGTTGATGGACATTTAGATTGTTTTTAGTTTTGACTATAATGACTATGACTACTATGAACATTCGATACAAGTCATTTGTGGAGATATGTCCTCATTTCTCTCGAATAAATATTTGGAGTAGAATTGCTGGATCATATGGTAAATGTGTATTTAACTTTACAAGAAACAGCTGAATAGTTTCCAAAGTGGTTGTACCATGTTGCACGGTGTATGAGAGTTCTAGTTGTTCCATATTTATAAGTCTTTTTAATTTAGCCATTTTCCTGGTGGGTATCAATCGATATCTCACTGTAGTTTTAATTTTTATTTTCCTGACAATTAATGATGTTGAGTATCTTTTCATATATCATTGGTCGTTTGCATATCTTCTTTTAGGATGTGTCTGTTTAAATCTTTTGCCCATTTCTTACTGGGTTGTTTGGTTTGTTATCACTACTGTAAGTTATAGGTATTACAAATATCTTCTCCTAGTCTGTGACTTTGCCTTTTCATTTTCTTAACTTGAAGAACATAATTTAAAACATTTTAATAAAATCCATTTACCATTTTTCATTTATGGTTAGTAGTATTTTGACCCTATCTAAGAAATTATACTTACTGCAAAGCCATGAGGATATTCTATTTTTTTTCTAGAAGGTTTATAGCTTTATATTTAGGTCTAAAATCCATTTTAACTTAATTTTTGTGTATCATGTGAAATAAGGTCAAAGTTTATTTTTTCCATTTAGACATCTAGTTGCTCTAGCATCATTAGTTAAGTAGACTATTCCTTTCCCCATTTAATAGCACTGGCATCTTTGTAAAGAATTAAGTGACTGTATATGTGTGTGTCTATTTTTGGACGCTGTTACGTTTCACTGACTTATTTGTGGTTATGACAACATCATACTGGTTTGTAGCTTTATAATAAGTTGCTCTTTAGTAAGTCTTGAAGTTGTTGGATATTAGTTTTCCGACTTTGCTTTTATTTTGAAGTTTATTTTGGCTTTTCTAGATCCTTTGCATTTCCGTACAAATCTTACAATCACGTTGTCAATTTCTATAAAAACGTCTACTGAAATTTTGATAGGGACAGTGTTGAATCTAGAGATCAAGTTGGCAAGAACTGGCGTCTTAATACTGAGCCTTTCGATTTTGGAGCATGGTATATCCCTTCATTTATTCAGGTTCCTTGATTTATCTCAGCACTGTTTTGCAGTGTTCAGTGTGCAGGTTTTGCATGATTTTGTTAAGTTCAGCCAGAAGTATGTTAAGATTTTTGATGGTATTGTAAATGGAATTATGGAATTGGTTTTTTAATTTAATTTGGATTAGATTGTTTTTAAATTTTATTTATTTTTGCTATTATATAGAAATACATTTGACTTTTTTGATCCTGTAACCTTGCTAAATTCACATATTGGTTTTAGTAGATTTTTTGTGGATTCCTTAGGTTTTTCAATGTAAATGATAGTGTCATCTTTGAATAAAAACAATTTTAATTCCTTTTCAACATGTGTGCCTTTTACTTCTTTTTCTTGCCATACTGTATAGTTAGGATCTCTAGTACAATATTTAATACAATTGGTGAGAGAAGACATCCTTCTCTTGTCCCCAAGCATGGTGATTGCATTTAGTCTTTAACCGTTAAGTGTGATGTTAGCTGTGTTTTGTGAAATGACCTTTATCAGTTTGAGGAAGTTCCTTCCTATTCTGAGCTTACTGAGAATTCTAATTTGCTTTTGAATTTTTTTGGTCAAATGCTTTTCCTGCATCTATTGAAATGTTCACATTTTTTCTTTTTTACTCTGTTGATATGGTAAATTTTTTTTGAAAGGTATTTTTTTCTTTATTGAAGTATACTTTACATATCATGCCTTTACCCCATTTTAAGTGTACAATTAAATGATTTTCAGTGAATTTGGTAAATTATATTGCTTGATTTTTCAGCGTTGAACCAACTTTGCATACCTGGGATAAACCATTCTTGGACGTGAACTCCTATCATTTTTATATATTGTTGGATTCAATATGATAATATTTTAAATAGATTTTTGTGTCTGTGTTTATGAGAGATATTGGTCTGTAGATTTCTTATAATGTCTTTGATTTTTGACTTGGGGTAATGCTGGTCTAATAAAATGGATTGGGAAGCGGCCACACCTCTATTTTCTGGAAGAGTTTATATAAGTTTGGCATTATTTCTTCCTTAAATGTTTGATATAATTTATTAATGAGGCCATCTGGGTTTGGAGCTTGTGGTTTGGGGAGGTTTTAAGTCATAAATTTAATTTTTAAAGGAGATATAGAGTTATTTAGATTGTCCATTTTTTCTTGAGTCTGTTTTCGTAATTGTGTCTTTCAGGGAATTTGTCCTTAGGTTGCTGAGTTTATTGGCAGCAAGTTGTTCATAATATTCCTTTATTACACTTTTAATGTCTGTAAGACATGTCCTGATGTCCCCTTCAGATATCAATCCAGATGTTGATATTGATATTGGCTTTTTGCTTGAATTTTAGTTGCCCTGCATTTTATAAACTGAACAGTGCCCTCAGGAGAGCAGCCAATTAAATATTGGCTTGTAAGTTTAATTCCCTCCATTTTCTGCCTGCTTTTGGTATGCTTCAAAGCCTTCAAAGAAATATTTTTTTTTGCCCAGAGTTTGCCTCCCAATAATTTAAAATTATTACTATGCTAGGGTCAGACTGAGACAAGATGCTTTGCTGTTATGGGAATCAGAACTGTACCACTTTGCTATATAATTTCAATTTGTCTTGCCTGATTTTTGTTCCCTTTTCTTGTCTTCTTTTGGATTAATTATTTTTCATTATTCAATTTTTGCCCTTCTATTAATATTAGCTTGCTAGTTATAAATTTTAAACTATTCTGTTAGTGCTTACCTTAGACATTACAACGTACAACCTTTACTTATTGAAGTCTAATATATATTAGTGTTTTTACCATTTTGTGGTGACTGCAAGAACCCTAGAACACTTTAACTCCATTTGCTCCCCTCTGACCCTTTGAGCTGTAGGTGTAACGTATTTTAATTCAACGTAGAGTTTGAACCTCACAGGACATCTTAACTATTGCTTTTAACAGGCAATGTTCATTTAGGTTGATCCATGTGTTTATCCTATCTGCTGCACTGCATTTCTTCCTGCAATTTGTGCTTCCACCTGGGATCATTTTCTCTCCTCCTCTAGTGTTTCTCTTAGTGCGGGATTTCTGAGCGACATGATTGCACCTGGGTCATGCTGTCTGCATTGATTCTCACTCTGCTTTCAAGGTCCTGGGCTATTACATGGCGAAGTCTCACTGGCACCTTTAATGGGGAGGGCGTCTCTTTCATTTTGGCTATTCTTAGAGGTTCTATCTTTTGTCTTCCTATCCACCCCCCATGAATACCTCTATTCTTTCTGTTTCTCTTTTCCCACCAGAGAGTCCCCACCAGCCTCTTCTCTCTTCTCATACCATCCACTGAGCACTTCTCTCTAGAGGCCATTCTTGCACACCATCCCAATTACCCAGATCAGTGCAGTACTTGCAATGGTAAGCTGATGTCAAAAGTACAGTGGAGGGAGTTTTTAATCCCACTTGGATCCAAGGAAGGATGCTCAGAGAAAGCTATGGAGAAGTAAGGCATTGAAGGATGGCAGTTACACATTCATTATGTGGAGAAGAGAAGCAAAGATACTACGATCGCATACAAAACGATGGAGGTGTGAAGAAGTGTTAATGCTCCAGCAATGCAGCACGGTTCAAGGTTTGGTAGAAGGTAGGTATAAGGTACAGCTTGCATGCTGTAATCTCTCCCATTCCGTGTCCATGGCAGACATTGCTAATCTACCACAGAGCATTATTTCTCACTGGGATTGATGTGAGCCTTTGAATCATTCTCAATTGTGCACTCCGGGAAGCTACTCTTAGTTAAATAGTGGTAGTATAAAAGATGAACACTATTTGCTACTTCTGGGACTAGGGAGAATAAGTGATGAAGAGAAATGGGGCTAGGGAGATAGGCAGGGCCTAGGCTGGGAAGATGCTTTGGATGATGCTGTTGGTGATTGGAACCCCTGGAGGAAACTGGGAGGCTTTGAGTGTGAAAAGTTTCAGCACTTGTGGAGCTGCCTCTATGGGGCCTGCTTGATTTTTGTTAACAAGGCCCCAGAGAAACTCCATTTGATATTCTCCAGGCTTTTCTTCTGTGATACTAATTAGCCACTCAGGGAATGCCGCTGTGGTTCAATTAGGTGGCATCTGTTTGGCTTCTCCCAAGTGATTAGTAATTCTGAATTAGGCATGGTCTCTCAGTGGGTCAGTGTCTTCACAGAAACATAGCCTCTGGCTGTCGTCAGCTCAAAGTGTGGAGGAGCAGGTGCCACTCTCTCAAGCTCACCTGCCCCCTTCCCAGACAGACAAGCAGGGCCCACTGGGGTCTGGTCTGGAGTGACACCTAGAATTGAGGCACCAAGTTGGGGCGGGGGTGAGTCTTTCATGGCCACACTCATCCTTAGTAATTTCCTCTATGAGTTTCCTTTTGAAGGAGGTATACAATTATACAACGGGATCGGTGACAGCCCTGAGGCAGGAGTGTGCCTGGTGTGTTTGAAGAACAAAAAGTAGGCCATTGTTGCTGGACTGGACTGAAGGAATGAAGACAGAAAGGAGCTGAGGTCCGAGTGGCCCCAGGACCACTTCATGTGGGGTCTTGTAGACGGATCATTGCAAAGATTTTGGCTTTAATGCTGAGCCAACTTTATCAATATTTTGTTGTCGATCCATTTTATTTAAGGAATCTTTCCTTAGCCCAAGGTCTAAGATACAATTACTTTTATTTTCTACAATGGGTTTTATTTTTTAAAATCAGATATTCTGAAGTATAATTTATGAACAATAAAATCTACCCATATGAAGTATGAAAATTTGATGAGTTTTGACAACTGTATGCTGTTATGTGACAACCATGATGAAGACATAGAACGTTCCCATCACCATCCAAAGCTCTCTCCCACCCATTTTTAGTCACTGTCATTGTCCCACTCCCAGCCCCAGGCAAACACTGATCTGAGTTCCTGCTTCTTTTTCCTGAATGTCATATAATTAGAATCATATAGGATGTAGCCTTTTTTGGAGGTCTAGCTTCTTTGATTTAGCATACTTCTTTAGAGATTCATTGATTTACCACACTTCTTTAGAGATTCATCCAAGTAACAACTTGGATGTATCCATAGTTCATTTGTTTTCATTGCTGAGTATGGATGTACCGTGATTTGTTTACCCATTTGTCTGTTGACGGACTGTCTCCACTTTTTGGCTACTGTAATAAAGCTACTATAAACATCAGTGTACAGTTCTTTGTGTAAACATATGGTTTCTTCTCTCTTGGGTAAATAACCTAGTGGTGGGATTGCTGGGTTGTATGGTTGGTATATGTTAAACATTCTAAGAAATTGCCCAACTGTTTTCAAAAGGGGCTGTTCCATTTCGCAATGGATAAAATTTCCCGGTACTCCCTCACCAGAACTTGGTATCAGCTATGTTAGCGGATATGTAGTGGAATCTTGTTGTGGTTTTAATTTGCATTTCCCTAATGACTAATGGTGTTAAACATCTTTTCATGTGGTTATTTGCCATCTGTATATCTTCTTTGGTTAAATGTCTGTTCCTGTCTTTTGCCCTTTATTTAATTGGGTTGTTTGTCTTATAATTGATTTTGAGAGTTCTTTATTCTAAAGTCCTTGTTAGATAATATGTTTCATAAACATTTTCTCCCAGCCTGTGGCTTGTCTTTACATTCTCTTAACAGTATCTTTAAAATAGCAAAAGTTTTAAATTTTGATGAGGCTGAAGATAGCAGTTTTTTTGAAATTATGGTGTTTGCTTTTTGTTTCTATTATAAAAATTCTTTGCCTAAGCCAGGGATACAAAGCTTTTCTCTTATGTTTTCTTCTAGAAATTTTATATTTTTAGCTCTTACATTCAAGTCATTGATTCATTTTTTTCCCCCCCTAGACAGGGCCTTGCTCTATCGCCCAGGTTAGAGAGCAGTGGTGTGATCATAGCTCACTGTAACCTTGAACTCCTGGGCTCAAGCAATTCTCCTGCCTCAGCCTCCTGAGTAGCTGGGACTATGGGCATGCAACACCATGCCTGGCTAATTTTTTCAATTTTTTTGTAGAGATGGGCTCTTACTATGTTGCCAGGCTGGTCTTGGGCTCAAGTGATCCTCCCTCCCCAGCCTCCCAAAGCCATTATGCCCAGGCTATGATCCATTTTGAATGAATTTCCTTTGTTTTTCCCCTGAGACAGCGTCTCACCCTATTGTGCAGGCTAGAGTGCAGTGGCACCATCATAGCTCACTGTAACCTCCAACTTCTGGCCTCAAGCTATCCTCCTGCTTTGGCCTCCCAAAGTGTTAGGATTACAGGTGTGAACCACCATGCCCAGCCTTAATTTTTGTATATGGTATGAATTAAGAATTGAAGTCTTTTTTTTTTTTTTTTTGCATTTGGATAGCCAATTGTCCCAGCATTTTGATTTTAATTAAGGAAACTTTTCCTAGATAGTTATTGAAAAACTATCTTTTCTCTATTGAATTGCACTGGAACCTTTGTAAAAAATCAATTGACCATATATTTGCTGATCTATTTCTGAACTCTTCTGTCTCATTGATCTATAAAACCAATAGTAGACTGTCTTGATTATTGTCGCTTAGGAAGTCTTGAATTGGATGGTATAAGTCCTCCTTTTTTTTTCTAAATTTATTTTGGCTCTGGTAGGTTCTTTGGCATTTCCATATCAGTTTTAGAAAAAGTTATTCAACTTGTAAAAACAATTAATAGAATTTTGATTGAATTGCACTGAACCCATAGATCAGAGATTGCCAAAAAACACCTTCACAGAAACATGCCGAATAATGTTTGCCCCAATATTTAGGCACCAGAGCTCAGACAAATTGACACACATAATCAACTGTCACAATCTGCTTCCTAACAGATATCTCCGTCTTCACCTTTAGCCTCCATTAGTGGGCTACTAACTTTTATCAATGTTCAAAACAAAAAACTAGAACTTTCCAGCTTGTAATTAAAGAAATTTATTTTTATACTTAATAAAAGAAAGACTGTTTATGGTCAGCGAATTGGGATCCTTTATGAAGAAGCAAATTTAAAAAATCTATAATTCTATCCAGAGATAGCCATTGTTTCTACATTTTAGTGGATTTCCTTTTCTGATTTAAGATTATTTATGTTTATACCAAGTCTTATTCCTGGAGAATTTAAGGCAGCTTGGAAATACATATAAAATACAAGATTAGATAAACTGAAAATGAGGTTAGAAGAGAACAAAAGAAGAAATAAACAAGGGTGGGGAAATAACACTGAGCCAGGAATGACTTTGAAAATGCAGATTATGATGACTCTTGTTTTGGGTGGGCCTTAGATTTGGCTCAAGCTTTCTAGTCAGTCACACAGTTCATAGTGACCAAAAATAAAAATAAACCAGTTGCTTAGGTAAAACACTACCATCTGTGGTTCTAAGAAAAGACACATCGCATGAGCTTTCTTTTAATCAGTCTCACTATAGGCTTGGCAATCACATCAGTGCATTAAAAATTCACTATGAGCAAAAATAATGCCGTCCAGGTGCTCAGATCTTTAGTGGTCTGGGTTAACAACATACTGGGTTTTAGACTTGCAGGTAAGAATGGGTGAGCTGCGTGTCCTTTGAGCAATCTTCCCTAATTTTTCCTTTAGTTAAAGTTTTGGTGAACACTGAGTGTCCGTGGCCTCCAGGTAATATTCCCAGGTTGGTACTTAAGCTATGGTGTTGTCTATTATCAGCTGAGTAGAGATGAATGCTATTGAGAGTCAGCAGTCAAGCAACACTCTGACAGCAGGGTTTAGAGTCAGATAGTGTTTCAGGTTCTAACTCCATAACTCAACTCAGTGTAATAAGCAAGTTATAACATTTCACCTAGTCTCAGGGTCCTCCTCTGTAAAATGGGAATAGTACTAGTATCTATTTTATAGGGTTGTTGTTGGGATAAATGTGATTATACAAGTAAAGTATTTAACACAATAACCAGTGCATGGTAAATGTTCCATAAATAGTAATATTACTATTATCTCTTTATAAAGCTGAGGAGTCTAACAAGGACCTGTGCCTAGAAAGGTCATCAGATATCTGCTTCAAGGTGAGCTGAGATGGCACCCACCAAACATGTTCCAGGACCAAAATAAAATCTTAACGTTAGATTACATAATGTTTGAACTACCTCCCATGTTCCAGTGTATTCTACACCGATGCTTCTCAAATGTTGCCCTTTGGGTCAGTGTTGGCTCATATGAAGTTTTTATGGATCTACAGTGAAATCGGGGAAAAAAAGAGCTACATAATTGCCTTGGCTATATTCCCAGTGTCTTTCTCTACCTTTATGTTTAATGTCTGTTTCTTATAAAAGCATTTAGTTGGATCTTTTTTTAATCAGGGTGATAATCTTTGTCTTTTAAACCTCTGGGGAGGAAGTGGTTGGAATATTTACATTTAATGCAATTGTTGATAGTTCTGGGTTTAAACTTACTACTCCATTTTGGTGTTTGTTTTTTATTCGTCATGCATGTTTTTTGTTCATCTGTTCTTCCTTTCTTGCCTCCCTTTGGGTGGATTGATTTTTCTATTTTAATTTAAAAAATTTATTATGGAATTGGACACCTCATTGTATACCATAGAATGAGTATTCTCTGGATTGATTATCTTAAAGTATTCTTTTCTATAGCCTGTATTTCTCTCTTTTTAGTTATGCCTCTGTGTTTATGATTACTCTAGAGATTTATAACATTCCCTTTCACCTATCACTGTCTACCTTCAAAAGGTCTTCTACAGTGTCACAAATAGCATAAGCACATCAGAACAGTCCATCTCTGATTCTTCCTCCCAGCCTTTCTACTCTTATCATTGTATGTTTTACTTCTAAAAATGCTATAAACCACATACTCCATAATACTCTTTTTACTTTCAGTAATCAACAGTTGTCTAAAGAGACTAAAACACTTTATATGCAATTATGCATATATTTATAATTTATTTCTGTATAATTGAAAATATATAATTATTAAAAAGTCCTTTATATTTACCTACATTTTATTTTCTCTAGCGCCTTTCTTTCCTTCTTATAGATCTATATTTCTATCTGATGTCATTTCCCTTCAGCCTTATAAACTTCGTTTAGCATTTCTTATAAGGAGGGTGTAGTGGAAACAAATTATCTTAGTTTTTGTCTAAAAATCCCTTCATTTGCTTTCAGATTTGAAGGATATTCTTGCTGAATATAATATTCTAGGTTAGTGGGGCTTTAATTTTTCTTGGCTTTTTTTTTTTTTAGCACTTTAAAGTTGATGCTCCATTGTCTTCTGACTTTCAGTGTTTCTGCTAAAAACTCAGACATTACTCTTATCTTCTTCTGGTCTTTTTTCTCTTGTGTGGAATATGTCTTGTTTTCTATGGCTGCTTTCAAGATTATCTCCTTATCTTTGGTTTTCAGCTGTTTGCCTACATATGATTTTCTTTGTGTTTATCCTACTTGGGTTTCACTAAGCTTTTAGATCTCTGGGAAAATTCTTAACCATTATCTCTTCAAATACTTGTTCTACCACATTTTCTCTCCCCTCTTCTCACACTTCATTGTTAGATGTTATCCCATTTTCTATTATCCTGCATACTCAGATGCTATATTTTCCCCCATCTTGTGTTTTAGTTTGTATAATTTCTATTGACATGTCTGCAAATTCACTGATTCTTTCTTCTGCTGTGTTGAATCTGCTAATAAGCCCATTTGGAAAATTCTTTTTTTTTCTGTTTCAAAAATAGTTCTTTTTTTTTTTTTTGGTATCTATTTAAGGTGTACAATAGTGGTATTTTGATATACACATACATAGTGAAAATTCTTTAATCTGATATTTTATTTTATTATTTCTAATGTTTCTATTTGGCTTTTTCAAATATATTTTAAAGAACCATAAAAGTTTCCTTTTTACTGCTGAAACTCTCCATTTGTTCAAGCAGGTTCCCTGTCTTTTCCAGTATACCCTTTAACATTTTTACCATAGTTATATTAAAGTCAGTCTGTGATAATTCTAACATATAAGCCCTTTCTAGGTCTTGTCATATTGACTATTTTCTCTCTTGATGATGGGTCACATTTTGCTTTTTCACAAGTGTAAAATATCAGTAGAGAATATATAAGTAATATTTAGGCCCTCCAAAAGATATACCACATTTTCAGTGTGGACATTAGTTTAAGAAACTGAGACAAAGTAATTTAAAGTTGAACAAGGTCTGGACTTTGTTATGGCTTTAGTTAGATCCAGTTTACTATTGACTTCAAATGATATAAGGACAGGATTATAACTTTCCCTTAAGAAGGGATGGGTATGAGTAAATGTGGGGTTTCTTTTAGTTCTCTTGTTCTTCCCTCAGCCTTTAGCAGGCCTAGTGTACTTTAGCCTGGTGAAGGGGGTGGTTCTTTCTCAGCTCTTCTGCCTCCTCTCCTCGTCCTCCTGTCCTTCCCCAAGACCTCAGCATGTCCTGTGCACCAGCGTGTTGTGTACAAGGGGAGAGGGTGGGTGGTCTTTATCAGATTTCCTCCATCTCCCTCAGATATAGATATCTGATGCCTCATAGTCTGGTTTAAAGGGACTGCTAAGTCACCAAACAAACTTTGTGAGGTTGATGAGATACTACAAAAACCAAAACTCAGGAGGTGATCACAAAGAAACTCACAAGATTTAAAGCTGATTCTGAGTTTCTCATTATTTTTAAAAAAGCTAAGTGACATACAATCTACAAATTCTTATGGGGGCTCCTAGACAGAAACATTGAACATACGGATACTTACTTGAGGCATGAACTTGGTACATAAATTTCTATTGGCTAATCCCTAGGTGGTTCACTTCTCCTAGCTTTATAAAGCAAGGTCAACTTGGTTTTTTTTTTTTGAGACAGAGTCTCACTCAGTTGCCCGGGCTGTAGAGTGCCGTGGCATCAGCCTAGCTCACAGCAACCTCAAACTCCTAGGCTCAAGCAATCCTTCTGCCTCAGCCTCCCGAGTAGCTGGGACTACAGGCATGCGCCACCATCCCCGGCTAATTTTTTACATATATTTTTAGTTGGCCAATTAATTTCTTTCTATTTATAGTAGAGACAGGGTCTCGCTCTTGCTCAGGCTGGTCTCGAACTCCTGACCTTGAGCTATCCACTCGCCTCGGCCTCCCAGAGTGCTAGGATAATAGGCGTGAGTCACCGCGCCCGGCCTAATTTGTAGTTTTTTAATTGTGAGTGGGAGGAATATTTTTTAGTAAATATTTTGGCTATTTGTATTTATTTTTCTTTGAACTGGTGTTTATATACTTTTCATATTTTTCCTTTGGGGTTGGTCATCTTTTTCTTATTGATCTGTAGGAGCTCTTGATATGTTAAGGAAATTATCTCTTTTTCATGTATGTTGCAAATATATTCCCCAGTTTTGCATTTAAAAATTTTTGCCTCGCAGGACATTTTAAGTTATTTTATAACTAAATCTATATTTTTTTGTGAGTCATTGAGTTTATTTTTTTGCTTACTTAGATAGGCTTTTCTCTATCTAATGTTATTTTTAAAAATTTATCTGTATGTTTTATATTTTTATGGCTCCATTTGTAAAAATTAAAATTTTTGAATTGTAATAATTTATTTTGCTTTAGGAGTGAGTTGGGATCTGGATAGATTTCTTTCTTCCTTTCCCCATTTATTATCTAATATATCTCTCACCTCAATTTCAAATTCGACCTTCATCATATATTAATTTTGTATATTATATGGTTATATTTCAGGACTCT
>CAUYRT010073598.1:0-15112 GCA_963574885.1 Lepilemur ruficaudatus | reverse complement strand
CCTCCTGCCTCAGCCTCCCAAGTAGCTGGGACTACAGGCGTGAGCCACCACACCTGGCTAATTTTTTTCTATTTTTCAGTTGCCTGGCTAATTTATTTCTATTTTTAGTACAGATGGGGGTCTCACTCCTGCTGAGGCTGGTCTTAAACTCCTGACCTCAAGCGATCCTCCCTCCTGGGCTTCCCAGAATGCTAGGATCATAGGCATGAGCCACTGTGTCTGGCCTCATTGAAACTTTGTATTTATTGATCAACATGTCCCCTTTCTCCATCTACCCCCTTTCCCACCCTCTTGTAATCATCATTCTACTCTCCACTTGTATGAGTTCAGCTTTTTCAGATTCCACCTATAAGTGAGATCATGCAGTGTTTGTCTTTCTGTGCCTGGCTTATTTCACTCAGCATAGTGTCCTCCATGTTCACCCATGTTGCTGCAAATGACAGGATTTTCCACTTTTCAAAGGCTGAGTAGTACCCCATTGTATATATATACCACATTTTCTTTATCCGTTTATCTGATGAAGGACACTTAGTTTGCTTCCAATTCTTAGCTATTGTGAACAAAGTTACAACGAACAGGGCGAGTACAGTTATCCCTTTAGCATACTGCTTTCAATTCTTTTGGATATATGCATGGAATTGGGATTGCTGAATCTTAGGATAATTCTATTTTTAGTTTTCTGAGGAAACTTCATACTGTTTTCCATAATGGCTGAATTAATTTATATTCCCACCGATAGTGCACAAGAGTTGCTTTTTCTCCACACCCCAAAACTTGCTATCTTTTGTCTGATAACTATTCTAACAAATGTGAGGTGATACTTCACTGTGGTTTTAATTTGCAGTTCTCTGATAATTAGTAATAACAACCTTTTTATATATATATCTGTTGGTCATTTGTATCTCTTCTTTTGAGAAGTGTCTATTTCTATCCCGTACCTGTTTTCTGATTGGGTTATTTGTTTCCTTGCCAATGAGTTGAATTTCTCACATATTTTGGATAATAGCCCCTTATCAGATGTATGATTTGCAAATATTATCTCCTAATCATGGATTTGCTCTTCACTCTGTTGTTTCCTTTGCTGTGCAGAAGCTTCTTCGTTTGATGCAATCCCATTTGTTTATTTTTGCTTTTGTCGTCTGTGCTTTTGAGGTCATGTCCAAGAAATCTTGGCCGAGACAAACGTCATGAAGCATTTCCCCTATGCAGTTTTGCAGTTTCAGGTCTAACACTTAAGTCTTCAATCCATTTTGAGTTGATTTTTGTATAGGGTGTGAGATAAGCATCCAACACAAGTTATTGAAGAGACTGTCCTTTCTCCAATGTATATTCTTGGTACCTTTGTCAAAAATCAACTGACCATAAATGCATGGATTTATTTCTGGGCTCTCTATCTTGTTCCGTTGGGCAATGTGTCTGCTGTTTACCAACAGTATTAAATTCTTTATTATCTGTCACATCCCACTGGAATGTAAGCCCCTCGAAGGCAGAAGTCCATCTGTCTTACATGCCTTTACTTCTCAGATTTCTGATATAGTTTTTGGTATAGAGTGAGAGCTCAGAAAATATTATGGAATAAAAGAATGAATTAAAGAACCAAAGAAATAAAGAAAGTCATTCTTTTAGAACTTAAAGCTAAGTGGTTTTTCTAATAATTTACCCCTAAAATTTACCAACATCAGTTCATATAAGTAATCTCTTACTTGGAACCAATTGTTTTCTTTTAGGGCAGGGTGGGCTGGTAGTATTTAACTGGCCATATTTCCTCCTCTGATTTAACAATTTAATAACTAGACATATTTAATCTGACCAGGTGTTGAGACAAGAACTCCTTGGTGTCCCCTATGCCCAGGTACAGAATATAACTATGTGTTGAATGAATGGGAGCCTGGCCCAAACTCTAGAACACTTTCTATATGACCATTTTATAAGCTCCTAGTCTTACTTCAATCTGTTTAGGTACATCCCTTCCTGAACAGAGTATATTTAATGTCAGTGTATTCCATGTATACATTTCACATAGATAGCAGTGTGTCAAAAAGAAAGAAAGAAAAGAAGGGAAGGGAAGGGAAGAGAAGAGAAAAGAAAAGAAGAAAGAAAAGTTAGAGAAACATGCCTTGGGGCAGAAAAAAAAGAAAAGCTTCAATAATGCTTCTCACTAAACATCTATTAATGTGAAATAATGTTGTACAAATCAAAAAGAGAATATAACCATGGCTATGGCTTACACAGCACTTAGTAGGTGTCAGACACTGTACTAAGTGCTTTTGAGATATTAATTCAATTAATCTTCATGAGCACATTATGAAGCAACTGTCATTAAAAGTATTAAAGAATTAAAAAACACAGGAATGATTTTTCCCATGGAAGACATTCAGGGTTTCAGAATTAAATAATTTTTTCACTGTTGACTGAGTCAGAAAGCAAGGATTTCAGCAAAGTAAACTAGGGCACAGAGGAGTTAGGAAATTTTCCCAACATCTCACAGGTAGCAAGTAGCAGGGCAAGATCTTAAACCTAAGCTTGCTAAATTCCACAGCCTACCCATCTAACTTCTGATGGATGTAGGTAAGCCAGGGAGAAGGAATATGAGTGTGTGAGTGTGTGTGTGTGTGTGTGTGGTGTCACTGGATTAACAAGAACAACTTAAATAAGGTATTTCTAACCTACAACCAGAGAAAGATGACATTTTAATATAAGGATTTGGCTTTTTCATAAGGACAATTTCCAAATGTCATTTCAATTAAAAATTCAATTAAACATAAACAGGAAGATTCAGTTTTGTCCAATTATATGAACAGAAATCTGTACCAAATATATATATTTATAAGCGTAACAGACAATCCTAAAGAATGCTCATTTTTTTCGAAAACACTCCCTTCCAAATCAACCTAAAATTCCAGACATTCTAACACAAATCTTTAGAATTACAAATTTACAAAATCTTTTTATCATCATCGTCATTATTAATGTCTTAAAACTGCACATGGCCTTAGGAAACCCCTGCAGAGGGATGGTGTACACTACTTTTACCTTTGATAAGTAATCAGTCCTCACTAAAATAGTCACATATCCTTTTCAGAAGAGATACTGACTTTTCCTTGCATAGTAGAGAAAGTGACAAGGCAACAGAAGGGTGTCTGGAAAAACTAAGTAAGTTGACAATGATGTTAGTACTTTGGTTTCTAACTTTCAGCTCCATTTTTAGTTCACTGGAAAACAAATTACATCTTGTTTCCTTATAATTTTTTTCAGATGATAACTCTGATGGTTGCCACAAATTTCCCATCATTCTTCTTGAATTTGGGATTGTTTTTCTCTTTAAGAACTACCCCATATGGTCATTTTTGCCTGTCGCTGCTCAAATCCTCTTTCGCGACACGTGCGCACTGATTTAGTCAACTCCTCTCCATGTTCTAGAAAATCAAAAGTTGATAGAGTGTTCTTAAAACAGTGAAGTTCTGGAAACTAGTATCAGAAGGTATTTTCCCTCTATTAGTCCCCAAGTAAGACTTAATCAAACCTATGCCTCAAATATCCCAATTTAAAATTGATAGATATTGGTAAACCAGCACCTGTTGGTCCTGGCTAGACCAGAAGTGAGTGGAAAAGTGAGGAAGTGGTGCTGAGAGTGTGTGGCAGGGGAGACAGGACAGGCCTGGAGGCCACGTCAAGAAAGGACACACCAAGTCTGGCTTCCCAATGTCCATTATTCAAAAGGGCCAAGGCTGGCAGCCCGTAGCCAGCATCGGGGCAGGGGGGGGGGGCCGGATTTACTGATATTCAGCAACTTTAATCACAAGGAGTGAAGTACTTGTCAAAGAGCTCAGACTCTGAGAGCAACCTAAATGTGAACTCATCATAGCAGATCTCTGTGCCAAGCACAGGATTTTCTTCTGCCAAATAAAGCACAGCTTCCTTGGGAAGGAGCCTTTTGAGAGTTGCCATGAAGTATCTAAGGAGATCTCCACCTTAAACTTAATATTCCACCCTGGATAAGTGCATAAACCTTTCCACTTTTACATTTTGAAATTTACGTTGTTTCATGGAGGAAAAAATAAGAGAGAAGTAATTGTGTGGGAAGGAAAAAAATAGAGAAAAGAAGATGAATATACATAGATGTGTGTGTGTGTGTGTGTGTGTGCATGGCTCCTACAAATAAGTCTACGGAAACCCTACAGGGAAATTTTTTAAAATGGGATTCATGAATTAAGAAAGACTCTTACCATCTTTTTGAGCAATCTATAGTCTGCTGCTAAAGCATAAGAATAAAGAGTTGAGGCTGGGCGGGTGGCTCACGCCTGTAATCCTAGCACTCTGAGAGGCCGAGGCAGGAGGATCGCTCAAGGTCAGGAGTTAAAAACCAGCCTGAGCAAGAGCGAGACCCATTTCTACTAAAAATAGAAAGAAATTAATTGGCCAACTAAAAATACATAGAAAAACTTAGCCGGGCATGGTGGCGCATGCCTGCAGTCCCAGCTACTTGGGAGGCTGAGGCAGAAGGATCGCTTGAGCCCAGGAGTTTGAGGTTGCTGTGAACTAGGCTGATGCCACGGCACTCTAGCCTGGGTGACAGAGTAAGACTATGTCTCAAAAAAAAAAAAAAAAAAAGAAGAAAGAGCTGAAACTTCAGGGAGTATGTGATGGTTGATTTTATATGCCAACTTCACTGAGTTAAGAGATGCTGAGATAACTAGCCATTATATATAATAAAATATTCCTAGATGTGTCTGTGAGGTTATTTACAAAAGAGATTAGCATTTTAATTGGCAAATGACCCTCCCCAAGGTAGGTAGGCATTGTTCAATCCATCATGATCTTGAATAGAGGAAAAAGGGAGAGGAAGGGGAAATGTGTTCTCTCCTTGGGGTGAGATACCCATTTTCTCCTGCCCTCAGACATAGGATGTTTGGGCTCCTGGTTCTTGGACTTTTGGACTCAGACCAGGATTGACACCTACATGCCAACACAACGTCAATCCCTTTTAATTGGGAGAAACCCAATTCACTTACATTTAATTTTAAAATAAGAAAGCAATGATCCCTTAGACATGTCAAATATCTTTCTTCATATAGGAGTCAATGGAGAAGCGAATAGTCTAGGTTACATTTTACAGAAAATAAAGCAACATCAGAGAACAGGATCATAAAAGTTATTATAAAATTTCATTGTCAGAGAGACTTATGGGTGGCTATATTCCCAAAATTATGATTTTTGCCTTGAAGGCAGGACCCTATCTATGCCTTGCCAAGGTTCAGCAAGGCATCAAAACCACTCTTATCAAGCATGTCCAGAGGCTTATGGCTTCCTTTTCTCAAATGAGGGCTTAAAAAATGTCACAGGATTAGGGTGATGAGAAAGACAAACAAGATAAACAATAAGATGTAACATTAGAGCAGCTTCACTAACATTCCTATTCTCTTCAATCAGCCCACTCACAATACTTTGGGTATAGAATACATCATGTCCATGCGTGAAAACTGGTTAAAAATTGAGATGCCTTCATGAAATCTTTGATTGGTGGTATATCACTGGTAAATTTTGAATAACCAGCACTCCAAAGGAGGGGGGGGAAAAAAACTGATTGGTAACACGTGTTGATTTTGGTAGTATAAAACACTCCCACCATAGCCAATTTTAAACTATAACATATCATGTCAACTGGCTTGCAAAATTCCTGAAAATTCCTGTGTCAATGCCAGCTCCAGCAAAGCACTGCCTTTGATGGTCAATGAATTGAAAAGTATAATTTATGATTAAGGCAATTTATGCACATGGCACTTTCTTGATAGTGGAGAGGTAGAAGTTGACGCCTGCCCCAGTTAGAGTATTTGTAAGGGTGAGAGGATGACTCGTATCAAAAAGCCTTCTTTCTCAATCCCACACTATTTTCAGGGGCTACCTGGGTTATAAAGGTCAAATAATTAGATCATTTCTTGGGAGGAGGGGATGAGTAAATTCATACCTAATGGGTATGTAATGGGTACAATGCACACTATCTGGGTGATGGGCACAATTACAACTTTGTCTCAGTACAAAAGCAAAGTATGTAACCAAAACATGTGTGCCCCTGTAATATTCTGAAATAAAACTAAAAAAATTATGGATAAGCCCTTTTAAGTCAATTCTGCTTTAGAAAATGTGAACTCATTATCTGCTTTTCCTTCTTTTCCCAGCACTGATACAGTGGTCCATCAAGGCAGTGGAGGGTATTTTAAAGGAGATAGAAAAAGAGAAGGGTTTCAAAGGCCAGACTCACTCAACAAAAAGAAGGTCACTTAAAATACTTTGTTTTAATGAACATAGTGAAAATAGCATCTAGAACTTATTGAAATGGTATTGATATAAAACCATCTACTATAAAGTCAGCATTGAGGACATTCTCAGATACTATCTGGTCATCTATGTACTGTTTCTGGTTTGTAAATAAGAAAATTCAGTCTTACACCATATGACATAATAGGGAAAAGTAAGTCATAAAATCCAGTTTTATGCTCTAAAATCCAGTTTTATGACTTACTAGCAACGTGACCTTCTACTGGCTACCTCAACTCTGAACTTCAGTTTCCCCATCTGTATAATGAAAATATAAATTGTTACTGCCTCACATAGTGTGAGGATTAAATGAGATAACATATGCAAACCCTGTGAACTTATCCATGAAACAGGCATAACAATATCTACCAGGTAAGGCTGTGGTCATAATGGAGATCCAACGTGCCAAGTCCTTGGTGTGTGCCTACATCAAGTAGACTTTCATAAAGAGTATTAACAGTTCCGCTGGGAAGGAAAACAATCAGGTTCCCTCCTTCCACTTAAGTTGATGAGGAATCCAGAAACAGATGCATTTGGTAGTAAATCATATTCACACAGTTCTTTTGTCAACCTCTCTTATGCAGTGTTGAGGGACAAGAGGCAAGAAGAATAGTGGGAACTTCAGTTTAATTTCTGTCTCTCTTGTTATTTTCATAATGAAAACCATTTTGAGAAACTGAGTTCTATTAGGTCAAGTACTACATTTTATTACATAAAATACAATAGAGAAGGTGATACAGTCTTATCTTGGGAAAAAATGAAGTAAAGCACAATATTCCTCACCGTAAAAACAGTTGGGGAATGAAAATTTCCTTTACTTACTGAAGCAGTTTGGCTGATGCCAACTCTCTTCTTAAATGCCTTAAAAAACCTTCAGATTTTCAGGATATCCAAACCCAATACACTAATAGACATTTTCAAAATAGCCAGTGCTTAGTACCCAGATCCAATCAATCCTGGATCCTGCCCACCTTCTGGGCAGAGGGGCAACTTACATTTCCACAAAAAAGGAATTCAATTCCAGAAATAAAACCTGATAATGACAGTTGTAATTAAAAGTGGGGAGAGGAAATCCTAATTAATCACCTAATACAATGAAGAGTTATTATTTTATTCCTCATAGTTTATATCATCTGCCTTATTCCCAACAGATCAAATTTAATATTTGATAGCTCTGTAGCTCCTTTCTCACATGGACAAGCTTTCAGGGAATATTTTCCTCTCTAGTAATACCCCTCTTGGAAACAAAAAGGAATTGGAGAATCACTCCTGAACATTCTATACAAGTTGTCGTTCTACCCAAGGTATGCTAACACAAAGACTGCACTCTTCAGCAATGCAATGTCCCCCATGTGATTCAATGAAGTACCATGGACAGCTCCGGCTCCCTCTGCTAACCTGGGGCTGTGCAGAGTCTGGCCTGAAACCGGGACAGTCCATGAAGTGCTTCCTTGACATCTTTTGTAACAATGTGTAAGTATATCTGCTATCAACTAGAATAACAGTGCAGCAGCAGAGGGGAGGGTGAGAAACAAACAGGAGAAAGAGCTCACTTTTTTCCTAGTTCCTCAGACACAGAAACATGTTTATCTCTTTGGCCAGGTAAAGTCAAGCGTCAGGCAGACATCTCTCTCCTCTTTCTTGGCATATGCTGCGTCCTTCCTGACTTAGCTCTCTGCTTCCAGTTCCTGTCCTTCTCATCCCTTCTCCACTCTGGTGTCAGAGTGATCTTGATAAAATGAAAATCTGACCCAAATCTCTGTCCTCCTTATAGCATCCTCAAGATAAAGTCCATCTTCTTACGTAAAAAGTATGTCATTGCCTGTCTCTCTTCTACCGCTCCTGTTTTTATCTTCTATCATATTTTCACATTCACACTTTCAGCTAAATTGAGCTTCTTGTGGGTCCCCAAACCAGCCAAGCTCTTAAATGTGCTTCCACAGCTCATCCATCTAAAACATCACTGTCTTCCAGACTCAGCTCAAATGCTACCTCAAAATATGTCCCCTGAGCACTGTCCGTGATCATCACCCCACACTGTCCAGCCGTTCTCCATGCTCATGTGCCATGATGCATAGCTGTAGGACAGTGTTTTTACTCTGCATTGTGATTACAATTACTGACTAATCTCCTACTGAATTCTTTGAAGTCACAGACTGCATCTCATCCCCATCCCTAGTATCTAGCTGAGTTCCTGGTACACAGGCATAGCTGACATTCAGTTACTGTTAAATTGAACAACACAATCACTGGAGAAGTTAAAAAAAATTAAATAAAAAATAAAACATCACCTCAGCCACATAATGACAAAAGGACCCAAGCTGCTGACTCCTCCAGACTCATCATGCCACATCCTATACCTCATTGTTATAGTTCCTTCTGAATGCATTGGCCTCTACATTTAAGACAGCTTCACTTCTTTGTCATATGGTTTTACTGCCCATCACACATAGTGGTAATTAGTACTACCTGTGCTTACAGGTTGTAGCTGAAAAAGCTAGCTTATAAGTCCATACCCCAAGATCAGGAGACTAAAATCTAAAAGCATTTACCATAATACAAGGAAAGAAGAAGATGACCCAAAATAATTACAAAGAATAGCAGCTCCCGCCACAAAGAGACTGTCAAGTCATTCTCAAAATGAAAGAAAGTTTGTGTCAATGGAGTAATAAGTTTAAAACAATACTGATGACTAGACTGCTTCTGCAGGGGAAAGTTAAGATACTCTAAACTATTCTGTCCCAAATCTGTACCTACACTTTGGTAAATAATTTAGTCATGAAGATCAAACTCTTCTTTGTATGATTCCTACAGACCACTTTTCCTCTAGATGGGAACTTACTTAAAGATTATTTTGCCATGTATGGAGTTTCTATGTGACAGACTAGGCTAGGTTCTGCAAATTCAAAGTCCATATAGTTCTTACCCAGAACAACAGTCAAGTCCAGAAGGAGATGCAGTTGTCTAGTTTTATCTCCTGAATCTGGTGCTAAGGAGCTTCAACAACCTTGGATTGTCTGTGTTGCAGATCAAAGCCTGCCCTCTTCTTCCTCGCCCTCTCCATTCACAGAGTAATACGGAGTGGGCCTTTTGTGACAATTAAATATAATGTCTAAAACAACCGTATTACCAAAAGGGCCCTACATACTTTGAAACTCAATGCAGTTTTACAGCGTCCTTGGACTTCAAGTACTAATCCAGTGTATGTTCTTTTCATTAATTTTAATATACATCAAAATATATGTGAATGGGCTAACAGGAGATAAAGAAAAAAAAACAGAGTTACAGTAAAATAGCTAGAAAGAGTGCTTATTAGTTGATGTCCCCCTGAGAGACAGATACTTGTACTGGTTACCTACATGGCATATAACAAGTAAGTCACAGCACGGTAAATGATCTTTTAGATGAAAAGTGATTTTTTAAAAGCTACCTTTGCCTTAACCACTATTAAACCATTTTTGCTGATGGCAAACACTGCAGAGGCCATCTGCAATTCCATCTCCTGCTGGACTATCAGCCAAAAGTTACCTAAAATGCCTGTTCATCCCCTGTTATTTTGAGTCAAAGCAGCCTGACACCATAGGACCAGTGGGTCATTACTGAGTTGGTAAGGTGCCTCTTTGAATGGTAGAAGAAGCAGTTTCTGCAATAGATATTCACTGACATCTCACATGCAGGCATTTTATAGGGTATTCAGGATAAAACTGACAGATCTTCTTCTTCCCCAGGAGTCCTTTTTTTTTTTTTTCTGAGATCACAAAACAGGAAATTAAAGTGCTTAACCAAAACTCCCAATAGGAAATATAAATCTCTGGAACATTTTAATGACATGAATATCTCCCAAATGCCTAAATATATTTCTTTAAAATGAGGTAAGAGAAAATGACATTCTCTTTCATAAGACCTAAGCACTTAAATGTCCTGCTCTAGGAAATGACCTCCCTGACCCAGAAAATAATAAATTAAGAGCTCAAATAGCCTCCCCCCTTGCAAGTGCTGCTTTCTATCTATAGTAAAAAAATGAAAAGGAGCCAACCCCTCCATGCGACTACTTGGAGAGGCATTAATCACTTCCAGAGGGGATTAATGCGTTTGTGGGTAGTCGCAGTATATAGGATGCTGTCAAACCTCTTTGGTCCTCCCCAAAATGGAATCATGTTTCTATCCCCACGAGGTTTTCTCTGTATGGTTACTTTCCATGCATTGATCTGGATTTTCTGCCACCCTTTCAGAAGAACACAGGGTTCAGCCTCCTCCCCATAATTGCTGCTGTCCAAGAGGTATGACAGCCTGAAGACCTCTAAAGAAAAGATACCAAGGGTTATACAGGGCATCTTTCAGTCCAAAGTGGTAATGGGAACAAGAGCCTTCTCTACCTTGCAGGTCAGCTTTGGTCAACGCAACTTTGTTAGCAAAAGAACAGAAAAAGCGAAAACAATAACCAGAGGTTAGTAAGAGGTAGAATAAACCAGGGTAACATTACAGAAATGAAAATGCAATCTGCATAACCGACATCACTCAGACAGACAATCGAAATGTTCTACAGGTTCACTAGACACAGCACAGATGGGGCAGGGAGAGGAGGGGGTATGCACAGACCAGGGGTGGGGCGGGCCTCCTCAGAGCCAAGTCAGCAGAGCACAGACAGGGAAGTACTGGACTTGACAAAGCACAAGCAATGGGCAACAAGAGCCTTCCCACATCCACACAGCCAACCCCAAGGCATATGGTCCAGAAATAAGGGTAGTGTATGGCCAGAGTGAAAGACACGTATGCACAACCAGATGGGGCCCACAAAAAAATCACTCTGAACATTTAGGAGTTGAGCATACCCCTTGCACCCTTCAGCAAATGCCAGCAAAGGACATGGCACCAGAATTGAACACTTGTACCAAGGTGATTTGGGAACACCAAAGATCTCAATTTGTTTAATTTTTAAAAATACAGCCAAACTCAAACGGTTGTGGGCAAAAAGGCACCGAACCAATGCCCTTTTCATTTATTCACGTCAGTATCGAAACGAAGCTCGTGTGTTTCTCTCAGATGTGGACCATCTGCAATTGTAGAACAGCATTTCTAGCCAATAATGCCTTGGCCTCTGCAGCAAAGCTGGCCTCAAGATAGGAAGAGATACATACCAGCCAAATATTAAATCAGGCATTATTTTCTTAAATCCTAGCTTAAACTAAGAGGTAGCAAGTCACAGACAAATGCTGGCTAGAAATTACCCAGAAATTGTACTTAATTTCCTAACTATATACTCAGCCTATATTAGAGACATAAAATCAAAACCTAGTTCAAGATTTTTTGCTTTATTTGCTACAAACAATTGAGAGCCGAAGTGTAGTGGATTAACGGGCTTTAACTATAATTGTGGACTCTTTCTCCTTTTAACTGCTGTTGTGTGTCTGAAATAATAGTGAAAGTAACACATTTACTACATAGGGATCTTGAAGTGTCATTATCAATAACTTTGACAGAAATATATATATGAATATGAATATATATATATATATATATATATATATATATATATATATCCTGGCCTGTGACCTGTGTTTTCCAGATTTGTTAGAATAAAACACATCTTGAAGAGTCCCTACCTGTTTAGTATTCTGTACACAGAAATGACAAATCACAACATGGGTTCTATTTCCTAGGGTTCCCGTACTGCCCCAAAATACCCAAGGTTTTCTTGGGGGACACAAGCGCTGTCCATGAGATTCAGAGTGAGAACTGGCACCATTTTGCAGTCTCTCCAAGGTTCTGTGCTCTTCACTGACCACCTCATCATCTTCCACAGAACCCTAAAAAGCTCCTGGGATCTCTTACAAGGGCTTATTCACAACGGCACAGACTTCCAATGACAGTCATTTATGCCTTAACCTACTTTGGGGCCATTTTTCCTGGCCACTTACGCTAATTATCCAAGTCATTTGTGTACAATCAACAAGGACCTTCTTCCCTTAGCACTCACCCTCCGCTTCATCCCACCCAGCGGGGCAGTCATGATGCTCGATGGGTAACCATCCTAATTATCTCCATGGCGATAGAGTGCAGTGCTATTAGGCTCATGGGACTGGCCATAGATTCAGATGGCAGAGCCATCAAGTCACAATATCTGGCTTTGAACAATCAACCATACTCAGAGGAAGGTCAGCACCCTCCGTAATGCATGTAATGAGCAATGCCAAACTGCACATAGAGCTGTAGGTCGGGATATGGACATTTTCCCCAATTGGACAGGTAATTTCACTTCTCTGATGCTCTCACTGCTTCTCAAAGCTCTCTTAAGTAGGGTCATCCCCCTCCTTATCTTATACATTTTAGTACACTTTCGTAAAAGTTAGTTTAGACCTCCTTTTAATCCAACACGACAGCTTTAATTTTTTTACAACCCAAGTTTTGTATTCTATAGAGCTATGCTTTTAATACAACAGCTATTGACACATGCACTAAGTATTTCAAATGCATGTAGTCTGAGTCGAAGTGTGACACACGTATAAGATACACACTCAATTTTGGAGACTTCATATTTAAAAAGAACATAAAATATTGATAATTTTATATCAATTATATGCTAAAATAATATTTTGATACATCAGGTTAGATTAAATAACATATAAAATTAAAATTAATTTGACCTGATACTTTATGCGTTTTTTTTTTAAATGTAGCTAATAGGAAATTTAAAATTACATGTGTCACTTATAGTTCTCCTGGGTAACACTGCTATTGTGGTAAATGGATAATTCCTATTAACTTTTAAATCTGAAGAACTGATGGCATAATAAAATATTTATTATCACATTTTATGCTTTTTAACACGTGCTATATTATTGTGATTTAACTTGATCTGATTAATTATTCCAGGATAACTGGAATTACTATCATTCCACAATCTTCTAATCTAAGATACTCAATTTAATTCCAAATGCTGCATCTATCCCAGGATTTTCCTTTAGCATTCAAAAGAACTAAGAGCAAGCCAATGAGACAAAAATTCTTGAGTTGGACAAAATTATGCATTTCTAGGAGAAGGAAGCAAAGTGGCTACTTTAAATGCTTGGTGATTCCCAATTTTCTGTCCCCCAGAATGCATGCGCTCACACACACACACCACACGCACACCGTATTTGGCCAACATCATTTAATAAATATTTCTGGTTAAAGGAAAAATGGAGTGGGTTCGAGGATGGTCAGTCTTGTTACTAGTGCAACGTAGAAAACTGACTCTTAGGCAAAGGGAAATGACTTCCATCACTACAAATCAGCCGGACAAGCTGACGGGAAGCTTGTATAAAAATGTGCTCTACGGTGGTGAGCGAACCCAGATGGAAGCTGGTTCAGAACAGGAGCGATACATGAAGCTGAACACAAGAGATGAACGAACAAGTTTGATGTGGTAAATTAACAAGTGATACACAAAAACACAATATGTTGCACAAACAAAGGACCATAAGGCTCAACCAGAGGAAAGAATACACAGACCTTTGGTGACTGGTCAGACAACCTCTTTCCTTTCAAGTTAAGGAGAATCACCTTTTCAGCCAACCCAAGGCTGGTAAGGAAGGCTGAATGTGTTCACTCCTACCCTCTGCTGGTTAAAACTAGATTGTTTTTATTGCAAAGAACTGTTAGATTCAGGAAGATCTGTAAAATGCAGTTAATAGCTCAAGAGACCCTATATCATCTACAGGAATAGGCTGAGCATGGCTTGTTGTGCTGCATGCGTAGGTATGCAATGTTATTAGGTGTCTTACATGAGATAACATTTGTAAACAATAATCCCACTGTTTATCGAGTACCTACTATGTACCAGGCATTTTATGTATACCTCTGATTTGCTTATATTACAGGGTAAGTTTTATTGCCCTGTTTTGCAGGAGAGAATGACATAGTTCAGGGAGTTTAAGTCAGCAGTCCCCAATCTTTTTGGCACCAGGGACTGGTTTCATGGAAGACAATTTTTCCACAGACTGAGGGTGGGAAAATGGGGTGTCGTGGGGGAGGGGGAGGTGGTGCGGCACTCAGGTGGTGATACATGGCCTGTTTCCTAACTGTATGTGGACTGATACTGGGCTGCGGCCAGAAGGTTGGGGACCACAGGTTTAAGTAACTTTCCAAATGCCATACAGCTAACAAGAGCTACTACCTGGACTTGAATCCAGGACTTGCTAACATCAAAGCCCATAATGTTCCACTACACTGCACTAAGGAACTGCCTAACAATGCCTGATATCTAGTAAGTACTTAATAAATGATAGTTCCCTTCCATCATCATGGCATTCTGACATCGTTTCCCTGTCTCATTCTAGATTTGCATTAAATAATGCAGTTACTAGCAGCCAAAATAAGAAACATTTTATTAATGGTGACATCCATATAAAGTCTCTGGTCTGCCCCTCATCATGTATTAAAATATAAATAAACGTCTGATGCCCTTTCAGCTATTCAAAGCAAAGATACAATTTTGGAGGAGTCAGATGTCAATGCCAGGGAAGGTTTGTTATTGGCAAGTATGTGATACTGGGAAAACATCTGCCAATATACATTCCTGGAGCCTGTGGCACACGTCTTGACAAAATCAACCAGTGACAAGAGGACACCAATGGTGATGCAATGTCTGATGGCAAATGGGAATGAGAGAGGACTAGTAAACTGAGGAAGGAGGCACTGGCAGAGGCAGCAAAGGGGCTTGGTGCTTGCAACAAGGCTGTAGCTTAAGAAGAAAACAAAGGTTGTACCTTCACAGCCACGTTCTATCTGTCCGCTCCGATGGAGGGCGTCATTGATG
>CAUYRT010073594.1:0-32809 GCA_963574885.1 Lepilemur ruficaudatus | reverse complement strand
TTACTCAATTTTAAGAAATGACAGTGAGCTAGCACTGCTTATATCATCCTGTATTAAGCTTAAGCCCATTATTCAAAGTGAGGTGACACAAGACTGGAAGAATGGACCCCACATGTACTCGCCATCAAATTGGTACTGACTGATAAATTCTCTTGTTTGAAGGGTGGATACAGCTCTAGTATATAGGAACAGGTAAACTATTTTGTGCATCTTTGTCTAGAGGATGTTTTTGCATATTGAAGGATTATTTTTAGATTTTAGGTTTTATTTGATGCCAAAGCATTTAATCTCATTAGATCAAGTGCCAAAGTTTTTGATTGAGTCTAGCTACCTAAAAAAGTCAATGAATCATATTCCATGCACACTTCGGTTATCACATGCAGACTCAGATGTACACTGTCACTGGGAGCAGCCTGGTCAGCCACGGCCAGTAGGAAAGCCACATTGGATCTCTTCTAACAGTGCTGTATGGGGATGTCCAACGCCCCTCCTGTAGCTACATTGACACATTATGGTTTGCCACGCAGGATTGCCATTGTCTTTTTCATATTGTTCCACTCTTGATTTCATATAGAAATATTATTCCCCTTAAAATTCACAGTTTTCTGTGCTTAGTCTTCTCTAGAAGCATTATATTATTAATAAACTCCACCACACTACATGAAACAGACACATAGGCAAAATAAAGTTAATCTTGAAAATACTTTTATAGACCAATTGTTAATCTTGTTGCTTTTATACTTTTCTTAAATAAAACTAATAACTTTGCCTAAATCAATGCCAATAGGATTCAAAATTGGATTCATGTATACAGACAGAGGTGAAAAGTAACAGAAAAACAAGTATTCAATTGGCATTTTTGAATAGCTATTTCTCCTGTATTTAAAACCTTAGAAACGTGATGTTGGGGACCTACTTCTCATCATACCTCATAGGACCATTATTCCGTATGCATGCATTCTTCCTGAACTGAAATAAACATTTTTTTTCTTTATAACTGTGGGGGTCATGTTTGTTCATTAGCTGAAGTTACTCCTTAGTTAGTTGGAATTTCTGTGATAGAATTTTTTTAAAGGCATTAGTTTTCTCACTTATTTATTCTTTCCTTCCTTCATTCATTCAACAGACACTTAGCAAGACCTGGATAGTGGTAAGCACTGGGTTAGAGTCTTGAGGTAGTACAGGGATGGTAGGTGGTACACAAAGACATAGAAAACTAGGAGTCTGCTCTCCAGTAGTGTATAATCTAAGACTATTTAGGATTCATATAAGCAATTAAACATATACCATGGGAGAAAATGATAGGGGTACTTGAGTGCTGCAAGGAAAGATGGAAGAATCAGAGGAAAGGACATAGGTCAGATCTTGGTGGATGGGCAGAATGTCCCTAAATGAAGATAGCATAGAAGTAGGGCATCCCAGTAGGAGAGAATTTTCTTAACATGATCTCTTATTCAGCTTAGTCTGACTCAATCATCATTTATTGAGCAACTGCTAAGATTAGATACCTGGAACTCAGAGATAAAAAATGAGTTTCCAGATTGAAAGATACACTACATGTCCAGCACAATGGATGAAAATAGACCTGCACTGAGGCACATCATTGCGAAATTTCCAAACACTAGGGGCACATTTTTAAAATTTATAAAAGCTTCAGAAAGAAAACAAAGAAAATAGCTTTGAACTTCTCTACAAAAATTCCGTCAGCAGTATGACATTGGAGCAATCTTTACAATTATCCAAGGAAAATTACATTTCTTATATGGAATTATATATACATCTGGATAAATTCTCAATTAAATATGAGGGTGTATTGAAGGCATTTTCAGGCATGCACCCTTTCTCAGGAATCTACTAAAAGAAGAGATCCATAAAAACAAGGGAAAATACCAAGAGAGCAAAAGATACAGGATCCAGAATATTGACTCCAACTAAAGAGGGTGTTGAAAAGAATCCTTGATGATAATGAAGGTTTCTCTGGGTTCTTCCTGCAAGGTGCACCAGACATAAGAGAATCTTGTCCAGAAAAGACAGGCCAGAAGGCTCTGGAAAATGTTCCCAGGGAGATAGCATTGATGGATTACCTGATGCATGTGAACATAACAAGAGGAGATTTGACAAATGAGTGAAAATTTAGGGATCAATTGGAGATAAATATATAGAAAACTAAGCAATGGACACACATGACAAAGTGTATAAGAACAGAAATGCAATTGTAGTAGGCAATATGCCTCAGGGGTGCATAGACTTTCCATAGCCTAATCCTGCAAACACTGAATGTATGTCTAAATAGAATTGTGACGTGACTATGAAGGGGCAGACATTATTGTGTGTGGCAGGGGTGCCATGGGAATTAAGGAGAGCTAGATGCTTTGAGGCTACATAATGCCTAAAACTGAAAAACATCAATAAAAAAGAAAATAATAACACTATTTAGAGATATGGAGGTAAGATACTGAAAGCTAAGGAAGTGGGGAAGATTGTCTTGGAGGAGCTGGAAATGGGCAGACTGAGGAGGACAGAGGATTATTGTTTTCCATGATAAGCCTAGCAGAAGTAGTTGATCTAGATGTATAACTTGATACAAACAGAGCACCAAATATTTTTAAGATATCATTTTTCTTCACAATTTATCCACGGAGTGTAGGTCTAGGGAATGGTTGCATTTTTAAAATGGCATATGATCCAATTAAGCAGAAGACAGAAATGCCTTTGAAGATCTCTGCTCGACTACATTTTTTGATTAGTAATATAATCTTTGTGTCCCAGTGTATTAGATCAGACCCCTCCATCATTTGAATATGGAAAACCTGGGTAAGATCTAGATATTTAGAGTTTTGGCATTGGTCTTCCTAAAAGTGAGTAAGACCACCAAGAGCTTCAAGAGTTTAAGCACTGACAGAAACACATCCAGATATTTACAGTTTGTTCTGATCTGAAAAGGCAGCAAGCAGAAGAAGCATCTATAGTTTAAAGGGTTCATGTAAAGATATAACAGTCAGTGGACAGCAGGGAAACTGTTTCCATTGCAACTAGTGCAGTGCCTGCTACTTGCTAAAAGCATAATAAACATTTGTCGAATAAATGAATGAATGAATGAATGAATGAATGAAATATAGCAAGTTGCTTTTTGAATAGCTGACAGAATTGTCTCCAAATAGCAGAGCAAAACATTTGGTCACTTGCTTTCATTTCTTCTTTAAATCCAGCATTGCAAATATTTAGATAGCATCAAAACCACAAGGGACACAATTAGAAATAATTTATGCACAAATTTCCTGTTCCATTTGGAGTCAAACCTGAGACTTTAAGATTTATAGCCCCTACACTCATTAAAACACTTTCTGTAATTTGCCCAGGGTAGCAGTGAATACTGCAGTAGCTTTCAAAATGGCTTTCTTTGTAAGGGCAATTGAATTGCATAAAAATATTCCAGGCAGATGCTCCAAGCTGATTCGCCTCTCTCATCTCTGCTCAGCCAGCGTGGCCCTGGTTTTATCTTCTTTTTACATATGGGAGTTCCATCCAAAATGATGTCTCCACCACTTAAAATGTTTGAAAACCACTGATGTGGGACAGAACTGTTCTAGCAGAGCAAGGTTTTACTTCTTGTTGCATGTTTTCCAGAGAGATCAGGAAGAACATGAGATCTCACTACACAGTTGACAACATTTGACCCAATTTAACTAATCTCATAGACAGGGCACCTCAGCTGATGTATGGGTTACAGTATGTATATGTGTGTGTGTGCGTGTGTGCACACAAACACACGAACACATGTGCAACACCTGAGTAGACACCCAATAGGTAAAATATATCTGTATTTTTCTATAAATAAATGTAATTTGGGTTTGGTGCTGTGGCTGACACCTGTAATCCTAGCACTCTGGGAGGCCGACGTGGGAGGATTGCTTGAGGCCAGGAGTTTGAGATGAGCCTAGGCGAGAGTGAGAACCCGTTTCTACAAAAAGTGGAAAAATTAGCCAGGCGTGGTGGCCTGTGCCGGTAGTCCCAGCTACTCAGCAGGCTGAGGCAAGAGGATCAATTGAGCCCAGTAGTTTGAAGTTGCAGTAAGCTAGAATGACGCCACTGCACTCTAGCCTGTGTGACAGAGCGAGACTCTGTCTTAAAAAAATGTAATTTATATGATAAACCCACATTTCCTTCTAAAAGCAGAACACTTGACCAAGTTTTTCCAAGTAAACCCAGTCAAATTATTGCTCAGTTATTTTAGTTTTAGACTCAAGCAACTTTAAGGTTCTATTCTTCTGTATTTTCTGCCCTCGAGTAACATTTAAATTCCAAAGAGGACTTATGCAGGAGTCTGTGTGGGTGTACGTGAGTGTGTGAATGAGTGTGTGTGTGTCTGTGTGTGCCGGCTGTCCATAGTCAGCAGGTATTCTTTGTCTTCTGCAGGCATCAGCTGCTATTTAAATAGTCTGGCCTAACCTTTGGAAATTGGCCTTTACACCCACTACTTCTGCCACTGCCTGAGGTCCTAACATGGGTTCAACATTTTTCCAGTTCACTGGTGCACTCTCACCCATGACCAAACCCCCTCAGGGCTGCACATTTTGAGCTGTCATCATTCCTCTTGCAGCTCCAAAGTCTGGAAACTCAAAGTGGTGTCTCCTGACTTCTCATGCCTGGGATCCTTTTGTATTATTCCTCTCTTGCCACTGAGCTGTGAAGCACATATCCAAGACTGCTCCCACACTGAATTCTCCAATGGAAACCGGGCATTATTTCCCTCTCTCCAGGTCTGTAATTTAGCCAACATGGACCAGAATGGTCATTAGGATTAACTGGGCATCTCTTTTAAGTGGCAAATGCTTGTGATTTTCTGGCTGTTAAATACTTAGAATCGTATCCTTCCTCCCAGTTCTCCCAATGACAGGAAGCTCAGTCATCCCCTCTGTCCTCTAGATGTTAGTTTGATAAGGACAGGAGCTGAAATCACACATTCGTATTCCACAGTTGTTTTTTCTTCAAGGTAACTCTTTACCCCTAGCCCAGGCAACCTTTATCTAGTCTCTAGGATACAGCAGTCTGACTCTTCATCTGTTCTCTTTCCACTCCTTGTTTATGACACAAACTTTACGCCTGACTTCCTTTAAGGCTTGGCCTCTTGCAGCTCAAAAGAAGCTGGATCTTGAATATCAATACCCTTGACTTTATAGATTACTATCTCTGCAGTGAGGTTCACATTTTATTTTTAGAGATTCAAAAGCTGAGCACCGACTGCTTATTTTGTTTTTGTGTTCCTAGCATAAAACCCTGCATCTTCTCTGAAGCAATGCCTGCTGCTGAATGAATAGGAGAGGAGCTTGGGGAACCCTGGTTAATATCTCAAAATTTCATCCTGCTATAAACATGCAGGTGATGAGCCTGTCCAGTTCCTCCCTTCTGCAAACACAGAAAAAAGCCCAGAAATGATAGAGACGCAAATGGCCATGATATCCTTCAAAGTCATGTTAATGATAAAGCAGTTTGCAATGTAATACGTCATGAACAAAGAGTTTTTGTACCATAATAAAGTCAAGTTATATTAAAGATCAAAATACAGATTTCTTAGGTAGACGCCATGAGAGATTTTGTCAGAAAGGTAATTCTTGGAGTTGTCTAATGTTCTTTTTGGACACTTAACAATTATTTTGCATTACCAAGTAGAATACTTCATCCATATTACCCTCCACCCTACCCAAATGCACACATAGCAATGGGATAGGGAGCTCACTTTTGCTCAGAACCCAGAGTAAAAAAAAAAAAAAAAAAAGACTGAAAAGGGGATGCCAGGGATCTGCCAAAAAAAAAAATGCACAAGACTGAGGAAATTTACAGGGCATGACCTCACTGGGAACTTAAGAGTTCCAGAGTAAGATATGGCATGTTCCCAAAATAGGGAGAAGAGTGGAACTTTGAGAGAAGAGATGGAGTTTAAAAGAAGAATAGACTGTAAGAAGAAGACAGGAGAGATAAGGTTAGAAAAATAGAACCCATTCAAAGTGACAGCTCCTGGCTGTCTAAAGAACATTCAAAAAGGATTCATTAAGTCTGGACAATGAGTCCAGATCTCTTTTCCAGGCCAAGAAGATAATTTAGCTACACAAAGTCTTTATTTTTTAGTCCTCTACAAACTTCGCTCTGCATGTTTTGAATTTGTCACCAGAAGTCTTTATATATGCTCAGTCTGGAAACCAGTGGCCAAGGTAGTTCTTTAAAAATGAAAGGAAGAGTTTCCTTCCTTCATGGACATTGGTAAATGTTTTTATCATGGACATTAGACCTCTAGAGAACAGACCCCAGGAACAGCAAAGCTACCAACAGTGTCCAGCACCCCAACGCATGTCCCAAGGACAGCTAGAGACACATTCCTTGGGATTTCGAAAGAGAATTTCTTCTGGGTTACAGAAATATGTTTCTTTTTATATTATAAAAGTTGAATAATATGCTGCAAACTTTGCTTATTAACAGTATAAAATAGGCGGTAGAAGACTTCCCTATATGGAGAGCCACTAAATGCAAATAAACGGAAAATTCCCACAATTCAGCCTCATAATGAAATAAATCACATATGTGTGTCACAATAAGAATCTCAGGATCCAGAACTCAGACAAAGGCCCAGATGTCAGAATTACTGACTTGTAGAGTTATTATCTTACATGGTAGAATAGTTGTTTCTGGGCAATGAAACAGCCTGAACAGCAGGAAAGAAAAGAAGCCTGAGCCTTTTTTGCCCTGGGCCTCTGGGACCTGTCAGATTCCTCATCTGCTCAAGCTGTTGACCACCACCTCATCCCTGGGAAGAAGAAGATGAGCACCGGAGGACATGCTTGGTCAAGTGCATCTTTGTCAGTGTTTTTCTCATACCCTTTTTGCTTAATACAACTTGTGAATAGAACACATCAATGCCTGTAAGTTCTATTCTGTCATTTAGAATCCAGTGGTAGTCTTCTCAAATCTGGGCCAAAGACACTTTGACCTTTGGTAAATTGCTAATCTCTCTCAGCCCCAGTTTCCCCATCTATAAAATGGATAATAAGAGTAGCTTCTTCACAACATTTTTCTGTGAGATTAAATGAAATAATCCATTTAAGGGCTTAGCAGAAGACTGAAGAGAGATATTGCTTAGCTTGCTACTATTACTAATGCTATTAACCTATCACTTTCCACGTAATGTATCAATATATTTCCATGTCAATAACTATTCATTTTCACTATTTATAATGGCTTCATAGTTTTCTATTATATGAACACTGTATAGTTTATTTAAATAATCAAATATTGGAGGACATTTTATATTGTGTCTATTCGTTTGGCTATTATACTTCCAGGAAAAGTTAGTTGATGAAATATATGTGTCTACTTGCATTCCTCCCTAAAACCCTTCAAAAACACAGTTAGGGGATTTTTAAAGTCATAAACTTGTGGAATTCAGAGAACAGAAGTAGAAGCAATAGCAACAAAATTATGGAAGCAGAAGAGCAAACATTTTAGCATACCCAAGAAAATTGAATCTTAAGCCAACAGTAGGAAAAACCAAGAACTAACCGTTTCTATGCCTTAGAATTTCCCCATTGCTTAGGAATTGGTGGGCACCAAATAGCTCTAGAAGTTGGGGTGAAAATAGATGCTAAAGTAAAAGAGGTTGCTTGAAAGTCTGTTTCAGAAGCATTCCTACCCCAGCTCCCCTCAACACTCTCCACTATCAGGAATCCATACCTCTGCTACCCTAGCAAGAGACTGAAGATTTCTTCCTCAGGGACACCAGACACAGTTAAAAGTGGAGGCTTCACAGCGAAACATGGGACTAAGTAAAGTACAATGGATGCCAAGTTCCTTGGAGTTCTTGTCCTTTACCTCTGGCAGCCAGCCCCTCTCCCTAGAGATTGGAGGTTGGGGAGCCTCCTCTCCAGAATCTGATGAACCCAAGAGGATAGATGTAAAGACTCTGGTATTGGAATTTTCTCAGCTCATCTCCCCAGCCAGACCATCCTGCAGCAAAACTCACAGTTGTCAGTCTCCATTTAAAGGATCATAGCCCCATCACTCAGGACTGAGAAATAGTTAGGATTCCTTAAAAGGGTTAATAACCATTGCACATGTAGGAGGAGCCAGAGCCAAGAATTTAAAAGCTTTTTCACAACTTCAACAATATTTATGACTTGCTTATTTTAGATGAAAATTCACAGGAATATGCACATTAAAGCCACAGTGGGATACAGCTACACACATCCTTCAGGATGAATAAAATTTTAAAAGACTGACATTATCAAGAATTGGAGAGGATATGGAGCAACTGGAACTCTCATACACTGTTGGGGCCACAGTAAGTTTGTACAACCACTTTGCAAAGCTGTTTTGAAATGTCTAATAAAGTTAAACATATACCTAACCTAAAAAAATAAATAATCAGAATCTTTCTTTTCTCACTTTTAAATGTGGTCTAGCAACCATGGATCACCATAGATTTCAGGAATGCCTTTACCATGAGAGAGAGGAAACTGAAACAAAACAGAAGCAAACAGCTTAGTAGTCTACACAGGAAGAAAAAAAATCTTCAAAAAGTAAAAATAAAACAAACAAACAAAAATTCCTATCATTAATTTTCCCAAAGTCATGAGAAGATATTGCAACCATGAGAGAAGAACAGAAACAAATAAAAAGGAACACATATAAAACATAGAACTTTTGGAAATTAACAATATGGTGGTAAAAATGAAAAACTCAGTGGAAGAGCTGGAATACAAATTGGGAAAACCTGCCCAGAAATTATAGCAAACAGAGGAAATGTAAATGAGAGAAAGGATAATTTTTATCTGTCATAGACTGATTTGGTGGGAATATTTGAAGGAAAGAAGACATTTTAAATTATAGAAACTAGCAGATTTTTCAGCTTGAGATAAAATCAGAGAAGAATTCAATTTGTAAAAGTCTTTAAACATTAAAACATGGAAAATAGTAGAAGTTTATTTCTAGTGCCAGAACAGCAAGGCAGACGGCAAGTACTAAAACATTATTAGTGATCTTTCTAAATTAAATAAGTCTTATGTCTAGCACCAACAAAGTGAAAAATCTCTTACATGATGCTTATTGGCAAGTCATGATCTCAATGCACCAATTTTCAATGAGAACTGAAAAGACATAAGCTATAAATGCAGACCAACTTAAGAATATCTTGTTCATGTACGTCAACCCAGTCAGTCTTTACAAATTCCTTAAAGGGCAAGGTGGAGTGAACTCTCAACCCCTGTCGCTGCTTCTATGACAATTCTGATTCAACAAAGAAAAACTGTTGGCCAGACGTAATTTGTTTCTACCTTCATTTCTTATACGCTAAGATTCATTTGGAATGTCCTTCAGGGTCTATATGGTACTAGATGCAGAGGATATTTTGACAAGATCAAGTATACGCTAGCAAAATGAAATGGCAAAATGAGATAATTAAGAAGAAATCCTAGACTAATAATTCACTTTCCCTAAAATATGCAGGTAATTCATACTAAAGTGTTCTTAAAATTCTCTGGCTCATTTTACTTCTAAGCTTAATATCTGTCCATGTCTTGCAGAAGGATATAGAGAGCAGGCACTTGTTAAATAAATTTGATTCACATGTATCAACAGACATCCCATGATGCCCAATAGAATCACCTAAAGAGATCCATGCCACACTGATTAAATTTCAATCTCTGGATTTAGGGCCAGGCCATCAGTATTGTTTAAAAGCTGCTAAAGGTTCTAATGTGCAGCAAGAATTGATAACCACTGATAAAGATATGTAACCAAAATTATTATTTAGGTTAAAAAATAACCTGTGGTTTGGATTGGCTATTTATATATATATTTTTAAAAGCTGATAACTGCAAAATATCTACTTTCCTTGAAGCTATATAGATACAGTATCCAAATTGGTGACCACACTTGATTAGCTTAAGTGGTTTCATATTTGACACTTGGCTTTCCTGATCAGTTTCCCAGCATTTAGGTGTAATAAGTTGGGGGTTGGGGTGGGAAGTGGGCAATGATGACATTATTCTTGGAGAGTCTGGCTTGAAGCAAAAGATCAATATAAGTAAGATTTCTATTGGATTGTAAGAATAATGATCCTATATCTAGTTATGCATCTTTATAGGAAAGACTTTAAAACTTGATGTCAGGGCGTTAAATTTGGGTCCAGAATTAATAAGCTCCGGAAACAGGCATGAGCTATTTTACTCTTTGTGAGAGGGCCAGAGCCCTAAAGGGATATGTGAGCAAGTGATCACTTCAACCTAATGATTGTCTTTCTAATTGGCCCTAGGAAAGTTATATATTTTTTTTTCTTTGAGTAATTACTCTGTTTTTCCCCCACAGGTTCAGTGGCATTTTCTCTAAAGAGATAATAATAGAGCTACTCTAATAGTGGAAAATAACCTCAGGCAGTCTGTTTGAAATAGTTAAGGGGAAAAAAAGTAAAAGAGAAGAAAGAAATAAGAAGAAAGTGGAGGGAAGGACCAAGAGGATGACTATGATGAAGACAACAAAGAAGAAGGAAGGGGGAGTGGAGAAAGAGAAGAAAGAGGAGGTAGACCAGGAGGAAGAAGAGGAGGAGGAGGGGGAGGAAGAGAAGCAGCAGGCCAGGCAGGAGTCAACACTAGTTGATTCTATATTACATTTAAGATTTTAAGTGTTTGTCTGGTTCATTCAGCAAGAATTTTTCATAATTATTTATCTACCTCAGAGCCTTTCAGTGTGCAGACTTTGCTTTGTTATTCTCTTACCTTCATTTCTGTAGGCCAGCACTTCCCAACTGGCAGAGTTACAGATGTCCCTCAAGATATCTGGTCTTCTTATCCCTAGGGAAAACCAGGCAAGCAGCTTGATGCTGCCAGTCTGGAACTCGACTTAGCAGAATATCAACTACCTTGATACTGTATTTACTTCAGCAACCCCCTGCAAGCATGTTTCTTTCTATCATGTGAAAGTATCCCTGGATCTGCCATAAGAGTTCACTTTCTAAGTGCTTCATTAGCATACCATGCTCACCAAAATTTGGTCATGGGAGGAGAGATAATGAGAAAGCAAGTCAGGGACTTCCAGCAGGTATATCTTTAGGTGGTGACCCCAATATCAGTCTTCCCATACACTAGATACTTTTAACCATTTGTGGTAAAATTGGTGCATGGTAACTTCTCTAAAAGCCAAGTGTATTTTCAAATTTAGAATTTTAATATTGTAATACTTGACATATAAAATTTAGGTGGATTGTAAATCTACATACATCCTCATATGAAATTCTAATGATAAATTTGGTGAGAAAATAAAAGGAAGAGCGTGTTATATTATTTAAAATCAAATGTTGCAAATTTTTAAACGATTATAGAGTTCCTTCAAAATTTTTATTCTCTACCTGTGCAAAAATTTTTTCATTGACAGCTACTATTAGGAATTTGAAAAGATCATTTGTCATTAAAATTTTTTGATTAGAAATGATATACAGCTTTTCAAGCATAAAACCTGAGATAAAACGTTGTATTGATGAAAGCATACTCATATCATTCAATTTAAACTTATCTGCTACAATTTTAATATATTACTTATAATGTTGTAGTTTATTTTCTTATCATAACTGTATCATATAAAAACAAGTTATGAAATTCTTCACCAAGTCCCATACAGATGTTCCCAAATTTCCTCTAGTTTACCCCAGTGTGCCATAGACATATTGTTATTTTCTATGACGGGAAAACACTGCTATAGGTAGGTTTGCCTCTATAATATGTTCTGTTACAAAAAAACCTTCTAGTTTAATTACAGACTAATTTATTATGCACTTGAGCAAATGTATAAGTACTGTTACCAAAAGCAAACAGCTAAGTCTACATAATAATTGGAATTTGTTAAACCTAAATTATTTTTTCACCCCTTCTCTAACATCTCTTGAAAATCTTGGAATATTGTAGGACTAGAAACGTTCTTTTTCTTGACCTGAATGGTTATGATAAATCATTGAGCACATTGTTTACTGTACTTGAGAATCCATGTTTTATTTAACAGTAACAAAAGCTTTAAAACATTTGTTTTCTAAGACTAAAGAGATAATGGCAATCTGTAGACCTCATTTGAACACATACTTACTTTCTGCTCATAGCAGCATTGCTTGTGTTAATCTCTAAGAAAACTTAATAAATTATTAACTATATCACTAGGCAGTTTTGCGTAGTCATGAAAGGCATGACATTCAATTGATAATTCATAATAGAAACACAGTCCTCTTTAGTCTCTGGATTATTTTGTTTTCTATATAAATTAATCAGATGAATCAAATGCTATTAAAACCAACTTAAGGGGTGATAATTGGCTCTTCCAATTCATGATCTAAAATACAACACTGATGAGCCTGGAGGTTATTACTATGACCCACAAAGCAGGACAGGACTAGCCCTTAATAAGAAAACCTTAACATAGATTCTAAATCTGTTTTTACCTCTAGTCTTGGCAAAAAGTTATTTCTTCTGCACCCTAGAAGTTGTGGCAAATAAGTTTCACAGGATAAAAATCAGACAATTTCAGATCAAATTACTGATTATCGTGTGGATGGGGATATTTTCTTCTTGTGAGAGTTTAGTTTTCCCTGTTAGGCATATCAACCAAATGTTTATGACACGATTGTATGGTGCTCCATGTAAGATAAATGCCTCAATGATGAGACACTGACTTTATTGCCAACACTCTACCAAGCTGATTTACTTAAACAATAATAATAATCATGTTCCTGTTCTGACCATATCTACCATTTTAAACATTTGCCATGGGTTTCCCTTGCCTTGCTAGCTCACAGTTAGCATCCGTCTGCTGTAAGAATGAAACATCGTTGGGAGCTTGAGGCCACAACTCAGGCTGAGGTGCGAAGTGAAAAGAAGACAGCTCACCCAGCCAACACCACCCATACATGTGGATTTCCATCCACACATAAGAGAAAAAGCAGACAACAGAGCTATCAATATCAGCCCATTCCCTAACATCTCCCATGAGAGTTCCGTTATTGTAAAACACTTGACTGCATCACATAGCTTACCAACATTGGCATTTGTTTTTGAAAAATTGCTTTATGTTTAAAGAAATTATCACTCTAATCCACATTTCTGCAAACACGGAGGCAAATGAAAAATTAGCTGAGCCCCATCCTCCACCAAGTCTTGTCTCATTTGCTTTTTATAAAGAACATCTTTTGCTTCCTTTCTCCATAGTTTGTATGCCTTCTTTCCAATCTTCTCCCCTTTTTTCCATTTCTCTAGAATAGATTGCGCCCTCCGGCGGTTGGGAGCTTAAAACAAGAAAAACATTTCTCAGACCCTGCACATTCGCTCACTTTCATCTCCCCGCAATTTTACTTTTGGGCTGAGTCCAATGCGTCCCCGAGAGCTCGACGCAAGTAGTCACGATCATAAACCTAACCACACTCCCCCCTGCGGCCAATTTCCTAATTTGCTGTTCGAAAGTGGGGAAAGGCACGTGTCAAAAGGGAAACAGCTTGGTGCCGGCCAGCTACAGAAGGGCGGAGGTTCTTGGTGCTCAGAAGCAAAGGCAGCTTTGGCGGCAGTCCCACGCGTGCCGCTGTCCAGACCCCGGTGCTGAATTCTGGACGCTGAGGTTCAATCCTTCAAGATTGGAATAGGCTTTGCCAGGGTAGACTGAACTTACTTCCCCCGGGTGGGGGGTGGAGGGTTCTTGTAGACGTTTGCTTATTTTCTTTCCACAGGAAAACATTTTTCTACGAAGAGATATTGTGCGTTTCATGGGAAAGTTATGGCACAGCTCCAGTTCAGCACCAAAGTGAAGAGCTGCCCTGAGGCAAAAATGGAAAGTTCAGAGTTATGGAAATCTGACTTTTCCCTCTCTGAGTCAACACAGCATTTGAGCCCCTAATCCCCCTTGTTGATAAATTTTTAAAAATCTGTTTTAAACCATCATGTAATTAATCATTTATCTGATAAGCACTGTAAAGGTGGTGGTTGTGTTGGGCTTTAAAATACCTAGAATTTTAGATATTGTTTTACTGAGGTTTACAGAGAGAGAAGGAAGTAAATTCGTAAATTAAGGCGGTTTGAACGGTTAAAATTTCATTTTTAAAAGTATTGCTTTAATGTTGTTTTGGAGACGTGTTTATTTTCTTGGGCGATTTAAAGCAGAATTTGGGCAGCAGTAGCTTCCCTCCTTCTCTTTACCCTCCCAGCCTCTGTCCGGTTTGAAAGATCTGAGAGCCCTGTTCTTCGCAGCAGGTGCTGATATTCAAAGGGCCATTGTAAGAATCCTACCCACCCCTCCTCCACACCCCCTGCACACGAGATAATAAAGTAAATATAAATAAAAGGGACGGGAGGGAGGGAAATTGTGCTGCACTCCCAGCCTTTGGTTCTTGGTAGTTATATTCAAACGGGGCACTCCTCTTTGAGAAGTAAAGATGTTTCTCACGGCTGCAAAATTTATGGGCAGACAGGGAGCAGACTTAACTGATCCCAGCCAACTGTTCCTTCCTTTTCTTAATCCCTCGCTGCTTATTTTAGCCGTTTCTCCACCCCGCTGGGAATACCATTCAGATCTTAGTCCAGGTAGATCTGACGTCAAGAGATGGCTTTCGTCGATTTGACGTGTAAACAGTCATTTCCATTCCGGCTGGGAAGGGCTGGGGCTCCACTCAGCCTGGAGACCGAAGCGCTTCACTGAGCGCTCGCCGCCGCCCAGCCTCTCCTCGCGCGCCTCCTAGCTCTTCGCAGAGCAGCCAGGAGCCAGGAGTGCTCCAGAGCCCGAGGGTGGGAAGGGTGAATCTGTCTGGTTTTTCTGCTACCTTGTTTTCTTTTCCCTCTCTCCTTCCCACTTGTGTGCGAGCGAGTGTGTGTGAGCCATGGAGCGAAGAGCCTGGACTCTGCAGTGTACCGCGTTCGCCCTCTTTTGCGCTTGGGGTGCACTGAACAGTGTAACAGCGAAGAGGCAGTTTGTCAATGAATGGGCGGCGGAGATCCCCGGGGGTCCGGCGGCAGCCTCGGCCATCGCCGAGGAGCTGGGCTATGACCTTTTGGGTCAGGTAAGAGATTCCACTTTCAAGAAACTTTCTGGGGCTCGGGGGGCGACTGGCGGGACTGTAGCGCTGTGTTCCAAGTGGGAGCCCCAGGTTCAACTCTCCTGCGCCCAGAACAAGGAGCTTCTCCAGCTCTCGCCCCTAGCACGCTTGGAGAGAGAGAAAGCTTGCATTATTTACTGTTTGGGCTGGGCGCAGCCAAGCAGAAGGAAGCCGCTGCAGCTGGGTAGAGCTTATTCTTACTGTTGGCAGCTCTAGAATTGAAATCTGTTCCCGCGCGGTTTGGAAGAAAAAATCCCTCCACGCTTGTTCAGGGAACTTGGGATGCACTCGAGCTCTCCCCAACTAAGCGCCCCGGGGAGAGGCAGTGCGCTCCATCCCCCAGGACTACTAGGCGGTCTGCGTCAGGAGCCGGCTGTTTCCTTCTTTTCAATATGGCAGCAGCAGATCCAAGTCCTGATGCAGGGGCCAAGCAGGCTTGGGGATGTCGGCTGGCAGCCTTGGGGCGTTGGGAGAGCGCCAGCTGCAGGGACTCGAGACCCGGAGGTTGGGGAGGCCGCGGAGTGGCCTGGGAGGCTGGCGGGAGAGGAGGTGGGTGAAAGACACGGGTTCATCTCTACGCCTCTCTGGGGAGCTCCGGGATTTCACTGGGAACTTGTAAAGTCTGAGCTTCATAACTTTGCTGGAGCAACCGAACTGACTCTGGGGAAAGGAGTTATTTCTTTCTTGTTCCTCAGCCAAGTGCGTAATCATTTTCCCGGGGGGTGGGGTGTTTCAGTTTATGCTGGAAACTGTTGCCAGTCCAGGTGAGGGCTGGGTTAATAGATACCTTGCGGGGCATGGGGCGTGAAGGCATTAAGAGAGAGATTGCTTAGCAGCGTGATTCCGATGGGACTGCTGCAGGGGGTGTGACTTCTAATCTCGAGCTTTCCTTTTCCTTGGCTCAGAATCAAGCCCTCGCCCCCTGCCTTTTAAGTTGGTAGGCTTGGAAGTGGGGGAGGGGGGAGTTGTAAAACATTTTGGCGCGTTTTTTCCGGAGGTGGTGATTGAGAAGCCGCTGAAGTCACGGATGAGTAATCGGCGTGGGCGTTGGCGATTCCATAGATCGAATCCGCTGGGGAATACGCCTTCGCTTGCTAGAGGCTTCATTCTCCAACTTTATGAGCCACACTGTGTTCGAAATGCCCGGCAAGAAAGTCAATGCAGATTGACTTCCTGGTGTCCCCGTAGCAAACCGAGCCTTTTGCTTTTGCCCAGGTCTTGCTCTGTGCCAGGCTCCGAGGCTGAGGAATAAGAGAGGAGGAAGGGAAATACTCTCAAGGAATCAAGAAGCTAGAGGAGACTGGCTTAGAAAGAAAGGATTGCAACTGAATGTAATTTATATAAAGATAGAAGTTGTACTTGGAGTCTCAATGTTTGTTGATTGAAGGAATGAAGGTGGAAGGGAATTTGGGAAAGGTGAAAGAAGACTGCCCAAGGAGGAAACACCTGCATGGAGTTTAGAGTTAGAGGTTGCCAGGAGAACATGATAAGAAGGCGTTCCAGGCATAGAAAACAGCTTGTGGGGAAACAGTGAGGCATAAAGCAACTTAGTAGTAAGTCTGGTAACTGCAGGCAATTGTTGGGAATTTTTGAGAGTGAAAGAGAGAGCTTGAACTGTGCTTGTGGGTACTGTGAGCATCACGGAAATCATGTATATCCTGTGGGGGGAAAATAGGGATTTAATTCTTTTGGCAGCTACTGAAAGGGTAAATAACACTGGTAACTGTGTAGAAGGTGATTGGGAGAGAGAATAAAAAATAAATCCCTCTTCTCTTTCCCACCTGTTAGCCCCAGACACGCATTGAAACCTGGACTATTCAATGCGAGAACTTCATTTCAAAGTAAATAAACATAAATCCAAAAAGTAAGAAACAATAAATCAGTGTTCTTGGGAAGATCTTTGGGAAAGGGATGGCATAGCATTTAAACAAAAAGCATTTAAAAAATAGTGGGGAAAAACTATCTGTACTTACATATGATTTGCAATGCTGTATTTCCTCCAGCCATTTTGAGTTAAAATGACATTACTAAAAAAGGTTCTAAAACAAACTTAACAAAAGTTATTTTGTTAGAATAATTATTATTTGTAAAAGATTGATAGTGCTTTCCTGGTTCTGTTTATTTCTCCTTTTGCTTAGTATTACTAAAATTATACTAATTTAGCATTACTATGCTGAGTTCCTTATGGCCTCAGGATAAGGCTAAGATTAAGGTAGTGACAAGAAGCAAAATCTGTTTTTGGCAGAAACAGAGCTAAGTATTGATGATCTTTTCCTATGGCTACTGATCTCTCTCTCTCAAATTCCATCTACAGCTTATAGCAGATCCACTCCCTGAGGTTCAGACTTGGAACAGGGCCTAAGCATCTCTGTTAAAAAAATTGAGGACCACAAATTTAAAGAACATGCTTCTTCTCTAAAAAAAAAAAAAAAAACCCCACTGTTGTCAATTGTTTGTTAATTTAAAAAATGCAGGGCATCTAGAGGATTTGGTAGCTTCAAATTTGTTACTATTTTGAGTAAAGGGTCACTAGCTTAAAAGAAAAATGAACCAAATGGACCAAAGGTGTTGAGAGCCACCCAGAGAAGTATAGACACCTCAGATGGGACACTTGTCCTAAATGTAGCATGCTCTTTTCTGAAACTCTTGTACTAGTGGAAAAGCAAATGGTCACCAATTGTAGTTAATAACAATTATCACTATGGATTCAATGGCTACATTTTATAGCAACAATGAATTCTTTTAGTTAAATGTGGCACTGACCATAGATAGTACCCCAGGTGTTTGCTTGCTTTTCACAAATAGTTGTTGTCTGAGAGGATACATTTGACTACATGAGTATTTTTGTGTGTGTGAAATGTCTACTTATACAATATTGTCACGCAAATGCAAATGTAGTTCCTCCAAAATGTGTGAAACAGAAGCATCCTCAGCCCCCAAGTACACTGTGAGCCTAAGCAATAATATCCTGAGGGTCATCTCAAGACCACTATTAGTTCCTTCCTCATGAAGAACAAAAGTTATTTCAGGTAGAAGAAATGGGCTTAATAAAAGTTGCCTGCCTCAAATTTAGTTGGGTTTCAAACTGGTCCATATATATTGTTTAGGAAAGTGCGTTTTTATTTCAATTTTTTCCCTTTGTAGATTGGATCACTTGAAAATCACTACTTATTCAAACATAAAAGCCATCCCCGAAGGTCTCGAAGGAGTGCCCTTCATATCACTAAGAGATTATCTGATGATGATCGTGTAAGTGTTATGCATTTGTCTTCAAATCAACACCCTGACTTATCTGCTTTCTTTATGATTTCTAATGAGAACAAGATAATTTTGCAAATATGATATAGGATTCTTTTTTATTGTGATCATGATTGTTTAACTGTAATGTTTCTCATGTCTTTCCATAAACTTATAATTGCACATAATAATAACAAGATTGGATTGGTTGAGCTAAGGTTTATATATATATATATGTATATATATATAACAATTATATTTATCTAAAGTTAATTTTATATGTATTCTCACAGATCCAGTCTAAGAGCAATGAAAGTGAATTTTGAAAATCAGGAGGCAGCAGTAATAAAAATGTTGACAATACAATCAATCAGCAAGCTTTTATTATGTACCTGTTATGTACCAAGCACTTTAATAACAATGTAGGGATGCCAAACAAATACATGAACCTTGCTTTCAATAACATTTCCTTGTAACTGAAAAACATTCCACCATTTCTATTTTGTTTTGCTAAACAGGGAACTAGTGTTTACCAGAGAACTCTAAATCCACGTCTTCATGAGGCAAATGTTTCCATAAGTATTTTATTGTTTGATCCAAACCATTTGATCTCTTTTGATCCTAGTTTATCTGATCTAATAATTAGGCAACAGCAGAAAATGTCTAGAATGAATATATGTAAATAGGGTAGGGATAATTTGAATATATAGCTAATGTACCTACTGATTTTTGAAGTCTGTTTTCAAGGTTGGTGAACATACTAATAGAAAATGTTGACTATGTTGGGAATATTGCAGTTTGCATATTCAATGTTGTCTTTTCTCAAGAATGTGCCATCCTGTAGGGAATTTATCCTGGTTGGCCTATCTGTATATATGATTTCTGTTGCCTAAGACACCCTAGAGAATTATAGTGAGAGATCTTCTTGGTGAGAGGATTAAAAATATCCTTTCCACTTCCCAGGAAAAAAAAAGTATGAGTGACAGAAAGGTGATAGAACTGTTCAAAGTATGTGGAATTCATGAATCCTGTAAAATAATTTGCTGTTTTATTCATTCTATAACTGAAAGAATTTGAAGAAGAAGAAGGCAAATTACGAGGATAGGGAGTGATTGGGCCTGGATCACCAGTGTTCAAACATAAAAGAAGCAACCACAACCTGAAAAAATAATACTGTATCAGGACCATGGACAGGACCCTATGGCGCATGTTCACCCATTGCTGGCTCTTTTTGTCGAGACGCAATCAGAGGCCCTGAACTTTACTTCAAAAGTCTTTTGTCTAGTGAAGTCTTCCCTTGCGCACCCCAAGGCAGATGGCTTATTGTATGCGGGTTCTGAAAGACAGACAACTCCTAGAACTCTGGCTAGGTTTTGAGAAAGATTTTCTTCTCTGCCTAAATGCATGCCTCAGATGCTTGGTAAGGCACAAGGAAGTCCAACTGACCTCCCTTCTCATCTTTACAGGAGAAAACTAGACTGAGTGGAGCATACTTACCTGTTATTCTTACTCAAATTATCTCATAAAAATGATCGGTAGTTCATTCCTTGATGGTTGATTTTTTTGGGGGGGGGGAATCCTGAGACATAATGAAAAAGAGCTAAGAATTTACTCTCTAACACAGGTATAACTTTGTAAAAAAAAGGGAGTTTATATAATACTATAAAAATTATCCCAGGAATACTTTTATTTTAGGAAATTTCCTAGAACCATAGAAGCTTGAAGTAGAAAGTTAGAGTAGATGATCTTTGCTCTTTCAAAAGTATGATTTATAATTAAGTACATCATACCTATTATACATAATAGAAAGACACCACCAATTTTTCTCTATTCCATTTGGCTTGCTCTTCTAGAGATTAATATGTGATTCTGAGTTAATGACATTAATCATAACACTGTTTCCAACAATTGGATGTTTATCTGATCAGATTGCAGAGTGCCTCTTCTTACATTCCATTTCTAAAAATTGCTCTTGATTTTCATTTTAATCCTTCTTTTCTGATGGGGGATAATATTCTTTCAAATCAGCCCTGTGAAATGAAGTGGTAGTCTGTCTTTACAAGTCTGTTAATGAAATCTCCAACTGTAAGTGACCCTCTACCTCAAAGATTAGTACTTGTTCCCTAGCAGCCAGCTTCCAAAGACCAACTGAGATGAGAGGCAGTATTCCAAGCACTGAGGTATTTTAAGCCAAAACAATTTAGCTTGAAAATACGAGCACTTTAAAAATAAATTACAGTGACTAATTTCTAGCTCTCAAGTCCTTCCCAATGTTTATAATAGGTTTGCAGTATATTTTCCAATTAAAAATTCAGGGCAGTCTTAGTGGGTGGTTTTACCCTTTAGTTGTAAATTATTTTTCAGTTTTTATTTTTGGATTTGATTCATGAGTATTCTCACATTAACCATATCAAACCACACACTGGACTGTTATCATGTATATGACAGGAAAAAATCTGTTTTGAGTAGGAAATAGTTATGTTGTCCAGCAAAATAAGAACATAGCATTATCTCATAATGAATATAGCTGCAAGGCAGCCCCTTAGTATCCTAGGGCCTCAAGTATTACAGGATTATGCCATAGATTTGCGGCAGGTAATTTTTGTATTGTCAGGTCTCCTTGCATAATACATGAGACTGAATTAATGGTAAGTGTGTATGGTCAGTAGTGCTCATTCATCGCCCTGAATCTGTTTTGCATATTAAATACTCTTAAACAGGAGGTTTAAGCACAGGGGAGCCAGAGTTTCAATATGCAAAGACACAGAAACATTCTTGTCTTGTGTTATATACGCAATTTATACCTTTTGCATGTAAAGAAAAAGAAATTAATCTATAAGTGCACCACAGCAGCAGTCTCTGAAGTTTCTCAGCTTATCGACTCATTCCATTAAAGTGGACAAATTTTCAGCTATGTAGCTCTGGAACCTCAACATAAAAATGGGCATTATGGCCCATTTGCTGATGAAAGTGGACTGAACTTTTGCTTCCACTGTAACCACAGTGTAAATAATTTGAGCGAATTATCATTTCACTGACTGCTTCTCCTCCCCCTAAAGGTGCACTTTGCTGTAATAGAGGAAATGTTCATCTCCCCAGTGGGCAATTCCTTCTTCTCACTGAGCTGCCAGTTTGATCTGCAGTCAAATAAAAACACTGTGGAGGTGCCTGAACTGTGACAGGAAGGGTACTGGAGATAGAGGGGAAAATGATTAGACAGAGGTGGCTATTTGACTTTTGATTTTGTTGCTATAAAAATACTTATAGGTTATATGGGCTGAACAACAGTATGAAAAAGAGAGAAGTAAACGTTCAGCTCTGAGAGACTCCGTGGTAAATCTCTTCAATGATCCGATGTGGAATCAGCAATGGTATTTGGTAAGTACCTACAGAAGGACTGTGTGGGATCTGGCTTCTTTGTATTGTTACAAATGCACAATGGACCTTTTTTATAACAAAAAATTTATTATAGGGCCGTGTTGTCTAGAGATTAGGGCTGATGGGACCTTGCTTGATCTGGATCTTCTGTTTTGCTGGGTGAGGGTATCTGAAACAGCTCTTTAGCTGTTATGAGAGAAGGGATTCTCATCTTTTTGTCTCCTTAAGCTTATCTGGGGAGATAATGCAGAAGAATCATGTATTGTAGGATAGCAATTCCAAAAACAATACTCATGGCAAAAATCTCATTTGGTTAAAGTTACTATTGAGAACCCTTTAAATTATAGATTACAGTGAACATGATTTGGTATGTACAGCCCCGAATGACAATTCCTACATGATACAGATGAGAATCTCTAAAAGAGGCTAAAGGAAGGAATACAAGAAAAGTCTATTACAAATGTCTAGACTTGCAAACCAATCTACCTTTAAGATAGTTACCAAATCCTTGCTGGTGTGTGGGTTTGGAGTGGAGAAATTATAAGTGTTGCTGTCTGTCTTCAGGGTGTCCTCTCTTCATTTTTAATGTTAAGCCTCTAATAGAAGTGATACATGTTAATAGAAGGGTTTATTGTTGAGATTATTAGAAAAGATAATTTTTCATGATGACCTTAAGCTAAAGCTTAGACAATCTTGTTGCATAATGAATGGAAAAGGGGATCAGTTTCTCTTGCCACTATCTTAACCTAAGTACTTGCTCATTGCAGCAAAATAAACATATCAGCTAACATTTCTTGTGCATTTACTATGTGCCAAATACTATTCTGAGTGTTTCACATGAATTAACTCATTTAGTTCTCACAACTGTCTTATGTTTTCAATACAGTAATTATGCCCATTTAACAGATGAAGGAACAGAGACATTGGCAAGTAGAATAATTTGCCAAAATCACACAGCTACTAGTGACGGGACCATAATCCATGGCTCCAGAAGTCATACCCTTAACAACCACAATCTATAATTGCTCCTGCAACTGACACAGAGGTCTTTTTCTCTGGCTTTGGCCAACAATCTGTGTATGGTTCCAGCCTCCTGTGATTCAGCTTCCCACTGGCCTGGTAAATTCCTGTCCCTGTACCACATACACCCCTCTTTCTGAGGAGCAACAGCAAGGGGACCGCCCATTCACTGACACTTTTGACTGTTGTTACTTATACATTTCTTACTGACCGTTTCACCAGGTCCCTGGCATTCTTCTGCTGTATCTCTCTCACGTGCTTGGAAATGTGCTTCTATCTGTGTTCTTTGCCACCCAACTCTTCCCCTGCTAGTTCCACACACTGTAACTATCAGAAAAATTATTTGTAAAGGAAAACCCCAAATCTCCCCTCACAGATACTACCTAAATTAAATAGCAATTCCTGATAAGATCACAGTCTCCTACGCATTCCAGGTTCTGCTGCTTCTTTTAGAAGAAAAGTTCTAAAACATCCATGAATGACTGTGCACCAGACAATGTAATGTGAGTTCAGTGTGGCAGTGGAGATGGAGAATCAGGATTTGGGGAAAGATGGAAACATAGACCATCAAATAAAGCTTCAGATAGATGAAAGGCTTAAGTATATTATTGTAAATGAAAGAAACTTAGGGATAAACTTCTTTGAAGCCATGTAGTACAAAGAGATGGAGCCCTGTTGATTCATCCTTTCAAGTGATTTTGCACTGGAACAATTGGGAGAAGAACAGCACTCTGATGATTCATTTGGCTTAACTTTATTTTTCATTTCACCTAATTGCCCTTTTCTAAAGAGTAGAGTGACCCAAGGAAAAAGAAAGGTGGGTCTCCAGGTTGGAGCTTTGTAGCAAGCAAATCATAATTTTTCCAATGCTTCTTGCTTTTCTTTACCAGCAAGATACCAGGATGACTGCAGCCCTGCCCAAGCTGGATCTTCACGTGATACCTGTTTGGCAAAAAGGCATTACAGGCAAAGGAGTTGTTATCACTGTACTGGATGATGGCTTGGAGTGGAATCATACGGACATTTATGCCAATTATGTGAGTTTGGGCTCTTCTGTCTGTGACTTGGGGCACTGTCTACACAGATACATAGTTAGGGCTTTCCTTCCCTTCAAGGGTATGAGGCTCTAATGTCAGCGCCTGGGAAAATGGGCCAATGCTTTGTCCCTTCCTTCACCCTCTCACCAGCCCATATGAACTTATTTCATACCAGTGGCATTGAAAAAATTCAGTGGGGTCAATGATTGTTCAAAAGAATGTATATTGGGAGAAGAAGGGGAGGTACCTACACCAATTAAGTTATTAAAAGCCACTGAGACACTGAACCACTCAGTGTTTGGAGCATTAAAGTAATCAAATCAAGCCTGATGCCTGAGATCATATTCAGTCTTCCTCCTCACATCTTTCATGGGTCAATATCCCTGACATGGTGAATGTGATTCCTTCCATGCAAATTTAAAGTGAATACCACACAGTGCAAATAGGCCGAGTTGAGAAGGGAAGAGTTTACCAGAAATGGGAAAATAAATAAATGAAAACTATTTGCTTCATTGTTTCTAAAGTTCACAATGTAATATGAACTCCATAATATATCTGAGGTCTGCAGATCAGGGAGGCAGATGTTTCATTCTTAAGATTGTCCCTTGCCTTTCTCATCCTTCCCACCCATTCAACATTCCCCAGCTATAACTGAAAGCTAAAGAACAAAGGAAAAGGGAAGGAAAAGAACAGAAAACATTAGCACAGAGTATCAAGTAGGAATTATTGAAAGATGTGGAAAATATTGAGAAGTAGCAGTAATGATGATAGAATTTCTATGTGGGAGATGTTTAAATGTAGCAATCTGGTTGGAAAAGGAAGTGGGACCTGGAAGCTTGTCTTGAACTTCAAACATACTCTCTTTATTTAAATAATACATTTACTTAGTGTACCTGGGGGTGGGGGGCTGGAGGAGGTCACCATGGACTGGGGTCCCAGTGCACAACCATCTCTCTGCACCTATATTTGTAAGAGAGATGAGTGTCAAAGTGTCACTCAGTAGCTTTATGGCCTTAGTTAAGTCATTCAACTTCTCTGGGTCTCAATTTTCTCATCTAAAAAATGAGGTGATTGAACTAAGAAAACTGATTCATTCCAGCTCTAACCTCCTATGAGCATCTGTGAACCATAGTTTTGGTAACATTCACTGAGAACTGGATATTGGCTCACTTTGCTACATTCATCATCTCTGCCTGGTTTGTGGGTATAATAAATATTCAGTGACTAGTCCAGAAACTCTGAAATGTAGGCTTTTGAGCTATCAGCCAGGATGAAAAGGATAGGGGTAGAAGGCTGGGAAGTCCTGCTTTTTTCTTTTCTTTTCTTTTCTTTTTAATGATGCTACAGTGTTATTTTTGTTGTCTCTTTAGGATCCAGAGGCTAGCTATGATTTTAATGATAACGACCATGATCCGTTTCCCCGATATGATCCCACAAATGAGAATAAGTAAGTAAATGTTTATTTGGGGAAGTAAAGTACTTTAAAATGCTTTTATCTTGTTTGAGAAAATTATTCTATAAATTTGATCCACATTTCAGCTCTCAGAAAATGTTAATGCACACCATCCATACCACAAAATTTTTTGCTTTTAAAACAGAAACCAAAGCTTCTGTAATATTTTTATATTCCTTTTGGTTTATAGAACCATATTTTCATCAAACTTCTTGTATTGTGAAATTCTCTGTCTTATGAAATTCTCCCCTCAAGTGTTACTGAATAATTGTAGCTTTAGAAAGAATGTTTGGGACATAAAGAAAAAGTTTAAGTACCCACAATCCCTCTATGAATTTTTTACAATTAGCAACATACTTGATGTTACTCATAAAACGATACATAATATATATGAATAATGCCCACAACTTCCTACGATGGCTACAACCACCCTCACCAGTTCTCCCAGAAGAGCACGGCTAGACTCTGGAAGAGAGGAATGCCCCTGAAACCTGGGCCCCCAAATCCAACACGGTGTCAAGGGCATTGAACCAGTTAGTAGCCTGCCCCAGAGTTCCTGCTGGTATAAAGCCAAAAGGAAGAGAAAGGAGACAGCATCTGAATCCTAGATTAACTTTCTCTCCATTGCAGCCACAGGGTGATAAGGGAGGTGAAGAGCCAGACCTTCCATAGTGAAGCCAAAGAAAGACCCAAAGGCAAGAGACTTTTAACCCTCTCTCCCAGCCCCAAAGAAACTTTACCCTGTAGGCATATGGACCCTCAAAGTGTCCTTGCCACGAGAGAACTCACCTTTGTTCATAGTGATATTTCTCACAGACTTCAAGGAGACATTCAAACTTTCCTCTTCATTTTCTTCACCCAGAAAAGACTTGCACCAAATTAGATCAAAGCCAAGGTCAAAATTAGGGCTTGCTGCTACAAATGGGAATGGAAAAAGCAAAGCAACTAAAAGCTCTTGGTAGATGTCACATAAGTGCTTCCCTTTTTTCTCTAGATGGCTCTGTTTCTTGGACTATTACCCAACTTAGGCCAGCCAAGTTTCTCTTGCTTTCTCTGCTCCCCCGCCTTCTCTCTGAGAACTCCCACATGGCCAGTGCAGTCATACTGGCCTAAAGTTATTTCTTTCTTTGGCTGGTCCCCGCCTCCAGAAGGCCAACAAACCCCAGGAAGAGAAGAGGCAGCCTCAACTTCTGGGTGTATATTTCTTCCTTGGGGAGAAGGGGAGGCTTGTAGAAGGTTCAAATATACTACTTATTTCAGTACCATTTATTTCTTTGAGGGTTTGAGTAAAGGAGTTAACCATAAGTACCCCTTAGAGGTTAAAACATTCCAGTAACGACACAATAGAAACCACTGGCAGAGACACCATTGGAGGAAAGTGGGAATGTCTCGGGAACTTATAACAGGGCTTCAAGACAAACTTTTTGCCCTATTTCTGAGTCAGGCTAGTGCAGGACCAGTAGGGACCTCTGCTCTTTTGGAGCACAACCTCGCAATGTCAGCCTGGGTGGCAGTCATGGCTTTGTCAATTACCAGTATAGTGGGTGACCTCGGGAGGAAATCACTCACTTCTCTCTGTCTCTACCTTTTTTTTTGTCCCCTAAAATGGTGACAAGGCACCTGGTCCTATGTTTCTGAAAGAAACTTCCTAAGCAAATGTGTAAGAACTTGGAAGAAGAGGGCACTCTTCTCAGAATATAGTAAAAATAACAACTTATATTCCACCCCCTTGATTAAAACTAAGAGGGAGATCTGTTGCCAGCTGCATGGATGCAGCTGCAGGGACTCAGCTAGAGGTGTCAGCCTCCTTCCTGGGGAGATCCTGGGTAGATCCTGGGTCTGGCCCTAGGTTCCGATGTGCCTGATGACTTGTGTGGTAGCTGCATAGTAGGTTTGATGAATGCTTGATGAAATGATACTCTCTAGAGTTTCTCTGGTCATGAAAAGGAAGATTCAGACTTTCCTCTTCCTTGCCAAAAAAGGGATAATCTCACAGCACAGCATTATAATAACATATATATGTTATAAAATATAATTTCCCCCAATTCAGGGAGCTCCAAAGGCCCCTAGAAAGTAGCCCATATATTGATATTTATTTTGTGCCTGAAAACTCTGAGCTTCCAGAGTACAGCCTGCCATGAACCTTCCACCTAGCATGGAAGTAGCATGGCATAGCCCAATGGTTACAAGCACAGACTTTGGATCCAGATTTAGATCAAATCTTACATGTGCCACTTAATAGTTGAGTGATCATGAGCAAACTATTTAACTTCTTTGTGGTTAGGTTTTATCCTCTTTTGAAAAGGGATATCTACTACATTAAGTTACAGGGATTAAATGAGTATATATATATATATATATATATATGGCTTGCGCACTGCCTGGTACATAAAAATAAGGTAATAAGTGTTTGCTGTGATGGTGATGATGATAATGACAATGACAGTGATGATGAGATGATCAAGGTTTCTCATTTACCCACTGAGGTAGACCTTGTTTCAGTGAGAAGTCAACACGACAAGGATAATATCATCCAATATGAGCAGAAGCAGAGACAAGTCAATTTTCTAAGCCAATTCCAAATCTGCTGTTTGAAAATGACTCAATGAACAACTGTCTCTCAGGGGCCTCTTGACTATAATTTAAAAGGTAGCATCCCTATCATTTACCAGAAGGTATAATAAAAAATATAGTTACCCTTCTAGCATGTTGTCAGACATAAATCCCTCAAGTTAGGAACATGAATGGCCTCATTTTGTCTTGGCCTTTATAGCAATTGCAGACCTATTATCTCCTAATTCCAAGGGCATTATCTCCAAACTGTCTGTATTACTGCTGTTCTTTATTACTATGTAAATGAGATGAATAAGAGCCACATGTAAAAACGCTCCTTTGCAAATCAAAAGAAGAATCACTAAATAATAAAATCTTAAAAGTGCAGGTAACTCTTACTATTAAGCTGGCATGAATCTGTATTTAGTATTTCAACACCAATTATGGATTATTTTTCTAGTTAAATAGCATGTGTGACAAGGGTATTTTAACCAAAATAATAGTACTCTTTAAACTAACTTGTGGAATAATTTTTAAAGAAATCAATTTGTTTAAATGCCAGTTACAACCATTGTTCTAAGATAATAGAGGGTTCTTTTATCTCAGCACCTCATTTAGGAAAGAAAAAGAGCTGCAGGTCTATAAAGAATGACATAGACACAATTTGATAAAGTCTTCTCTTTTTCTCAATATGTGGAGGTGGGAAGTGAGGATAAGCAGAGGAAAACACATCAACCCATAATCGTACCATGATCCTACTGCAACTTTCACTAGAAAATAGTCAGTTCTTAGTACGTAAGGAGAGAGAAATAATAGGTGGTTTCACATTGCGTCATTTTTTAGGACAGAGATACAATTCTGGGGATGTTTGTCAATAGATTGATTCTGCTGGCTCAGGCAGGAGACTTGCACTGGATTCTTTTGCTATCCTGGGCCTTGTCTCCCATCCTGTATAAATAGAAATATAGGCAGGGGTGACTTCTGGACGTACTTTTTCAGAGGATGACAACTGAATTTCTCCTTCTACAGAGGCAAAGAAGGCTAATCCATCAACAAAGCATAAGATGCCTTCTGTGTGTTCCAATGTGCACACATTTCTCAGAGAATGCGTGTGTTGGTCAGGACAGCTTCAGTTGCAAATGAAAGAATCCTAACTCAGAGATTAAGTAACATGGGGATTTTAAAAAAAAAATTCACTCAAGGGATGTTCTAGCTTCAGATATGGCAAGATCCAGGAGCTCAAACAAGTATGTCCTCAGGACACCAAGCACTCTGTCTCCATCTCCTAGTGCTGCTCACCTGCACTTAGCCTCATTCTCAACAGAATCGTGCCTGGCACAGAGAGATCCACATGGCTCACATGGATTGTAAAGCTTGAGATTCCCAAGAAAGAATAGGTCCTTCTTCCCAGAATCTGCATCAATCCCTGAAAGCTGTCCTAGAGGAGGGGCCCCATGATTGAATGAACCACAAGAAATCAAGGAGGGTTGCTTCCCGAAAGGGGGAAATGCTAGCATACAAAGGAGAAGCAGATGTCTGCTGCGTCAGGGAAGACCTTGAATTAAATAGAATTACATTGTCCTGACTTAGTATTCCTATTCAGTCTTAACATGAAGGAGCAGGAACATCATTTAGTGACAGGAGACCAGGAAATCATCTTTGTTACTTTAGGGGAAAGAAGCTAAACAGAATTATTTTGGATGGCCCAATTTAGGAATTTTATACTCCATGCTAGGCTGGACTAATAGATGGCCAGTAGAGTCTAAAAGTAGCCAGCCAACATCATTGCTCAGAGCTAACCTTTCCTCTCTTTTCCTCTAGGTAAGTATATCTGGTCAATGGCTCCTCCGAGCCACAGACAGCCTTCACACTGCTCCCAGCTGTTTATTCCACAGTGGAATAACGCCATGAAATAAATGAATTCACATTCATGTGCTCCTGACTTATGGGCCCTCCTGAATGGAAAGTGGTGGGAAAAGATAATTATCATTCCCAGAATTTCAGAATTGATGCTTTAGTGATGGAATTTGGTGTCGTGGAGATGTATTTTTCTTCCAAATCCTCTGAAATCATAAATTACCCTCTTTGCCTGATTGCAAAACCAATTTTGTTCAGGCTTCTAGCCCCAGTCAGAGTTACAGGAACATTCTCATTTCCCAATTAGTCTGTAGTGTCTCGTGAATAACTCAAGCTCCTCTGGGTACCAGATAATCCTCAGACATTTTAGTGTGGTGTGTGGTTAGAGAAGAGGAGGAGGGCTTAAAGGGGGCCTTTGTTCTATCATATCCCACTGAGGCTGGCCAGGGCAACCTACTCCGGAGCAGGCACCAGGAAGGAAAGTGAGGAACTACTTCACTACCAAGCAGTATGCAGCATAAGCCATTCCTCCGAAGTTGTTTCTGAGTGTCAGGGTTCTTATACTAATACTAATCACTAACCCTTCTGGATTCTTACTCTCTGTCGGCCCGTTCTAAGTGCTCTATATATGTTGTCTCATGTGATCTTCACAGCAACCCTTTGAAAATAAGTAAGTTACCCAAGGCCACACCACTAGGTAATGGCAAAAGCCAGAATTTAAACTCACATCATTTTGGCTATAGTACCTGTGCCCTTTATCTGAAAATAAATTTCATCTAATACCAGTGGGAGGAAAACCAGCAACGACGCTGACAAAAAGTGAATATATCTATGTCCCATGGATTCATTCATGTGCAAAATAAATATTTTGTTCTTATTTTTGTTTTATAATTCTTATTTTTTAATTTTCAGACATGGGACCAGATGTGCAGGAGAAATTGCCATGCAAGCAAATAATCTGAAGTGTGGGGTTGGAGTTGCGTACAATGCCAAAGTTGGAGGTAAAACGGAGGGTTGTTCCTGTAGTTTGGGGCTTTAATGTGAGACTTTCACCACGTGTAAATGGGCGTGGGGTGGGTGGGGGAGGCTTTTGTTTCAATAACCAGAGGAAGAAATGAGTTCCATGTAAAATTTGCTATGGGACTTGAGCATGATTTGCAAGCAAATCAATGAATATAGATTCCTGGAAAAATGGATAGCTGAATATAGCCTATACATCTTTCCAGGAGAAAAAAGTATGGAAATGTTGAATAGCATTTAAACCAAATCTCATTTTCTCTATGTTCTGATTTAGAAGGGTTTGTTATTGAGTGTTTGCTAAGGGAGCAGAAGGAGGAGGTAAATTTAGGTGAAGACTTTCCCTCTCTCTCAATTCTGTAGAAGTGCTTCTTTCCATAGCAAAGAATAGCTTCAAAAAAAATTTTTTTTTGAGACAGGGTCTTGCTACATTGCCCAGGCTGGTCTTGAATCCTGACCTCAAGCAATCCTCCCAGCTTGGCCTCCCAAAGTCCTGAGATTACAGGTGTGAGCTACCAGCAAAATATTGTTTAAAATACATACTTGTTATATTAAGAAGACAAAGGTTATCTTTGATAGCAAGGGTGTAGAATTTCTAATTATTTTAGTCAGTATCTTTATGGGGAAACACAGGGTAAGTTCCATTAGGGCAACAGAGGATATTTTAATAAAGAAACCATACATAAGCATTAGAGAAAACCAACGAGGGGCTGACAAATGTGGGCAGATGTTACCATCATTAGGCCTGAAGTAGCAAAGGGAAGGGGAGGTCAGAGAAAGTGGAGGGAGAAAGCTGTGGTCATAAGAGAGCCACTGGGTGGGCCTTGAGTACACCGGCAGAGCTACTGCCAGGCTGAGAGGATCCAGGGAAACAGGTACCTCCCTCTCCTCTCATCCCCTACCCTCCTGCTGGGTCTTCATTGGGACAATTTCTAAACCCAATGGGATGGCAAGAGAGCCCACTGATGCAGTCCCTGTCCCAATGGAGAAGGATGGACAGTGGGTCTGCAGGGGCTAACAGACTCCTCTTTACTCTATCCCTACCTCTGGCTTTCTCATTATGCCCTGACCTTAGTGTTTAGTTGGCTTTCAAAAATGATAACCACAAAAAATAGATCAATTTTAGAACATGTCGATTACAATAAAACCCCATTAAACCCTACCTGAACAAACCTTGAATTTGGTTATGTATTCCTTTTTAGAAATCAAATAAATATACATTCTGGTGTATATAATGCATCTCTTATTAATACAGGACACTTTTAGATTTTAAGTGTCATTCCTGATTCCTTTGATACTAACATCTTCAAAGTGCCCTGTTAATTTAAAGAAAATGAAGACAGAAGCGCAAATTATGTAATCAACTAGAAAAATAATTCACTTTTTAAGTCATGATGAACTAAACTGAGCTGTAGTTTGTGAGAGAATCATCTAAGGGTTGGGGAACCCGTGGTCTCCAGGCCACTTGTGGCCTTCTGGGTCCTTGAGGGCAACCTTTTGACTAAATCCAAATTTTATGGAACAAATCCTTTTAAGGTAAGAAAATCTAGTTTGTGGCAGCGTAGAACTGACACACAAGTCTTCAGATTCCAAACCTATTGATTTTTTTTCATTACTCTACCTTTTAATGATCTAGCCCCAAAAGCATTTTTTTTTTTTTTTTGAGACAGAGTCTCACTCTGTTGCCTGGGCTAGAGTGCTGTGGTATCAGCCTAGCTCACAGCAACCTCAAACTCCTGGGCTCAAGTGATTCTCCTGCCTCAGCCTCCCAAGTAGTTGGGACTACAGGCATGCACCACCATGCCTGGCTAATTTTTCTATATATTTTTAGTTGGCCAATTAATTTCTTTCTATTTTTGGTAGAGCTGGTGTCTCGCTCTTGCTCAGGCTGGTTTTGAACTCCTGACCTTGAGTGATCCTCCCGCCTCGGCCTCCCAGAGTGCTAGGATTACAGGCGTGAGTCACCGCACCCAGCCCCAAATGCATTTTTTAACAATACTTTTCATTTATTAGTCACCTACTGTATGTCAATCACTTACCCTACAATACATTCTAAGCACTGTATCCTGGTGGTAAACAGGGTGGATTTGGGAGCCAGATTTCCAGGGTTCAAATCCTGGCTCCCTGATTTCAAGCTGTGTGGCCTTGGGCAGGCCA